>LUCW03002480.1:0-2500 GCA_001586965.3 Sphaeroforma sirkka | reverse complement strand
AAATTACGGGAACTGTATTTCGAGCTGGTCCTATTTCACTGCTCTCCCAAACGATTCTGATTCGGACCAGTGGATATTCAAACTTGATTTCTTGATTGAGTAAAAAAAATCTTGTTCCGTTAGTACTCGCCCTTATTCCTATGCAGCTGGAAATCAATACTCGACATCGGATGTTGTATTGCGCCAGATGAGTTTAGATATTGCGCCAGATAAGCACAAACAAATCGAACGCTATAAAGAACTCGACGCTATAAAGTTATATAAATAAAGCTACGATTGCTTCATATCAATGTGTCCTAAGGGGTCAACTCTGTACGCGACGGGGTCGGTCCTAACCCAAGGGTGTCTACCTCCTCAAGTGTCTCGGTTTTTGTTTTAGGGTTATGTACAATGTACATATATAATGTTCATTTATAAAATATCTATTTCACACACATACACACTTGTTGAGGATGATGTGTCTATCCATGGTGTATAGAAGCCTTTTTTTTAGACATTTGTTCTTATTGAAACATACACTATCCCACGAGGGGCGAGGGCGCGAAGCCGCTGGACACTTCTCGCTCAGCGGTGACAACCACTATGACTGGCTCGGCGACCCTCGCGTTGCCGTTTCCAGTTTCCAGTTTCCAGTTTCCATTTTCTAGCCTTCCACAGTAAAACTGAAATCAAAACGCGCTATTTTAAATATTTACATCGTTCTCGAGTTTATCCTACAAGATGGTCAACCACAGACTCCTTCAAACCAAACCCCCATTGTGTACCTTCCACTCATCCTCTGGCCCTCGGCGTGTGTGAGCGTGTGGAACTAAGCCCTTGTGACTCGTGAGTCGTGAGTCGTGACTCGTGAGGCGCGAGGTACTGACTACTGAGTACTTGACTCACATAGTATTTATGACTCATACATGACTCATCATGACTCATTACTCAAGTGGAATATGACTCATATTTACGCTGAATGGTTCGCTGTAGTTTGGTTGGAATTTACTCATTTATAGATCGGTTGTAGAAGTTGTTGTAGAATATTCCAAATATGTACGGTTGTACATGCAGAATTGTAGACTGACCAATAGAGTAGAAACCGCAATATTCTTTTTTTGCTCAGGAGTCAGGACATTCCAATCCCCAATTCTCTGTGAAACAATACTTTTAAAAAAAAAAAAAAAGCTCTTGTTCTCACTTCGGATCTCAGGAACCTCTGAATAGTGTGCACATAAATGATCATGTTTGGTATTTTGAACCACGAAAAACTGTATATTTTAAAAGTATTTGTGTTCACGCACTTCACTGTTCAATGTCCATTTAAATATAGTCAACTCTCCACTACTGTACCTATCTATGTACATAGGTAATATATATATTGCATTACCTTGCGATAGCCTGCATGATTCTATAAACAATTCGATACAAACTCATACATTTGCGCACTCGGATATACTTACGTAGAAATATAAACCACAACCTTACATACATACACTTATACGTGTGTGTACTGCTTAGCTAATGATAATGACTACTACGGGGAGGTAATCATCGCGGAGTCAAAATCAGACTCAACACTGAAGACTCAATGGACCAAGTATTTACACAGGTGCGTAATCGTGGAAGGAAACACAGCATATTGCCTCAAACAAGAATCAGATGTATGTATATGCATACAGTTATGTATGTTTATCCCTACATGTGTACGTATACACACAACGATACACATGCATACCCGCACGCACACACACGCACACACACTTACACACACACACACACACACGTACACACACTTATACACACACGCATGTCATACGCGTTGTGCGTACACACGTGTATATATGCACACAAGACACACTTATACACACGCACGCTATTGCGTCATACATTGTACGTGCACACGTGTAATATACACCTGGGACACGCACACACGCACACACTCGGTTCATTCACTCACACACATCCGCCTACCCACACACACGCACACACACACACGCACGCACACACACACACACACGCACACACACACAAACACACGCACACACGCACGCACACACACCACACAAACACACACACAAAAATGCACACACGCATATATATATATATGTATATATATATGCGTGCATATACATACATGCATGCAGGCGCATAACATATGTATTATATATGTATACATACATATTATTGCATACATGAATAATGTATATATACATATACATATATACATACATACATACATGCATACTTCCTGTACATATACATATATATATATATGTATGTATGTATGTATGTATGTATGTAATGTATATATGTATCTATGCATGTATATATATATATATATATATATATATATATAATTAAGCCGTCTACATTCATAATTTTACATACATGGAGGACAAAGTTTATCATGAATACAAGTATTTAGTCTACCTATAGAATAATGAGAAATTGTGCATCCAAGATAGGTACAATAAATACTTATGAACTCAATATGATCGAAAAGAATATAATCAACGCA
>LUCW03002477.1:5000-17547 GCA_001586965.3 Sphaeroforma sirkka | reverse complement strand
TTTGATACTGTAACATTTTGTTTCATTATAAAAATATTAACCAGCTTCCATTATTGTGAACTTTCTTTTATTTGATTGCTAAAGATTCTCTAATTTTTTACTAAGTTGGCTTCGTTGTGGTTGCAGAAACAAAATATTATGTGTAAGGACCAATGGCAGTTCATTGTAACTGAGAGAGGTATTCAACTACCTCGTCCATAGTCCATCGTAAAACAGGGTCCTGGTTCACACATGTTCTCCAACAACATCCTAATATCGTCATTGACAGCTGCCCGCTTCATAGGATCCAAGTATATTTTCACGCAAGTAATTTCTAAATCCGAATCCCGCTGACTCGCAACCGCGAAGGGTATTTGTGACGTGACCATAGAATAGAATGTGATTCCCATTGCCCAAACATCCGCCTTCAGTAAATCCAAGGGTGCTCTGTCCACACTGTCTGGGCTATTTATACGCTTTTCGATAGCCGTCACTAATTCGGGTGCCATATATGGAAGTGTTCCACTCTTGAGATTATTAGCTGGTTCGGTTATAAATTGACTCTCTCCAAAGTCGAGTATTTTGGCCTGTCCATCTTCAGTGCTTACGGATATGTTGTCTGACTTAATGTCTCGATGAGCAATACCTTTACTGTGGATATGTGAGAGCCCCCCAGCCAACTGCTCAGCGAGGCTTATGAACTCATCCCGATCAAATCCTTGGTCTCGGCTAGCAAGAATATCTACAAGATCACCACCGTCACAACATTCCATAACCAAACAGACTTCACGGGTTCTGTGGTTGTATAGCTTTTCGTATGTGGTAACTACGTTGGGATGATCGCCGATAATTTTACCAATAATATATTCTTTGACTCTATGGTTAGTAAATCTATCCATATCCATACGCTTTAGCGCAACGTCTTGACAGTATTTGGTGTCGTACGCCTTAGAAACCACAGCAGTAGATCCTCTTGTAGAGGCTTCTCGTTAACAAAGCGCCTCGGTGATTTAAAAGACTTAGCTCTGATTGAGCTATTGATTTCGTAAGATCTCTTCTATGCACTGCGGCGTGTGTTGTAAGGTAGCGATCGCGGTCATGGTGACTGTTATAGGGGTTGTATGTGCGAACGCTTGTATTTCAATTTTTTTTTTTTTTCTGAAGTTGTAATGAAGTTGAAAGTCTCTTGTCGCTATTTTATATAAAAAGAGAAAGGTAGAATATGATGTAAATATACATCGTTCTGTGCCGCAACATTTTTCTTTTTTGGTATAATATTTAGAGTTTTTTACTTTTGGGGGAGGAAGGATGACTGGTGTGAGGCGTGACTGGCTGACTGGGTGAGGCCTCAGCAGTCAGGCGTGTGATTTACTGATTTTGTTACTCACGGACTGCTACTGACTGTCAGCCATGAGCACGGAGGCCCCTGACAGGCTGACAGAGTGACAGTTTGACTCTCGTCAAACTGAATTATTTAATGTAAACACTCCGCCAGTCCGTTGTCCGCCCCTCCTTCAGGGCATTCCTCATGGTCCATGGACTATATCTTTATTCGAAATTTCGAATTTTCCATCGCAGAGTGTCTCATCATCATGTGATGATCATCATCTGTCTATTGTCAAAATGGTTCTCTTGAAACGATCGAGAGAAAAAAACCGCCGGCTCGAAAATGGAGACTGGGAGACACCAGTGAAACTTTGTAGCCAATAATTGTTCTTTAATATTTATCTGTCTGTTTCTCGTTACAAATAGAAAGCAATCATTTGCTTCCACGCCCCTAAAATAGAGAAATAGACTCGAATCCAATATACAGTCACAGTTCCGACACACCCTGACACATGTGATGGTGAATTCTGGTGCCTGCAATTAACATTTATCAACTATCGAGTCATCAGTCAGCGAATCAGCAGTCAGTTCTTAACCCAACAACTATTTAAAACAAGTCCCTGGCTCTCAGGCCTCAGCAGACTCCGTCACTCCGGCAGAGGCCAGAGAGTGAGCACTGAAGCAGTCAAAGTGTCCATAACTATACAGAATTACAGATAGATAAATACCACAAGACTCGAGAGTGAAGGCATGACAGGCGAAGGCACAACTTGAGAGTGAAGGCGTGACGGGCGAAGGCACAACTCACAGTCAAAAAAAATCAAACTCTGACAAATGTTTTCTTATTCTACCAAAAAAAATACAAATACATTTTCGTGAGTCTTGTTGACGTGTGACGCCGACGGTGTGTGTGTGACTTTGTGCATCTGTGCGAACTTTTGCAAAACAGGTCAGGGTGACAGTTGACACTTCAAAATACTACACAATACTATGTAGTATGTACTTATCATTTGTTTTTTTCAATAAACTTGGCACTAGACAATAGAGTATAGGCAGTTGCCATTTGACAGACAGCTCACAGCAGTCAATTCTATTTGTTTTTTGTTTATAAAAATTATATATAGGAAAAAATTAATCCAAAGAAAAAAACAAAAGCAAAAAACTTGAGGGTTTTTTATAATATTTTACTGTATTTTAAAATAGTACATATATATTTATCTGATATCTGTAGAGTACTAAAGGCCCCGAATTGAAATTTAGAATATCTAATTCTGTATGGTTGTCAATTCCCAACCAACCGTATGTCCGTTTTATAAAATTTGTTTATATATATATCAGTCAAAGAGTCCAAAGACAAAAAAAAGTACAACACGAGCACGGGGTAAAAAAGAACTCCAAACCGATTAAAAAAGGATATTGAATTTCACATTCTCTTTCCACTTTTCATTCAGAGCATATTTTTTATTACTCTGTATAGTCTCCCGTGACAACGTGACTTCCCATCATGTCAAGTTGCTAGATACAAGCATATTCACATCGGTTCAGTCGTTCAGATGTGCTTCTTTACTTTAGTAGGGGTTTTATAGGGCCTAACGCCCCGAATACAGGGCGGGGGGGACACTGATTAATTTTGTCATCGACATTGAATCCTAGTTTTGTCCTAGTTTCCTCGTAATACAAATATAACCTCATCTATATCAAAGTGTACAAAATTAAAAGTCCAAAGTGAACCAAAAATAAAAAAGTCCGAAAATTTAGAGGGTTTTCTACTGTCCCTCTGTCTTGAGCTCGAAGATAAATAGAAAAAATATTAAAAAAAGTCGCAACAAGTCTTCAGTCTTCAGTTCTTCACTGTCACTGGTTGTTTTTGATGATATTTTTTTATAGAAAAAACCCATACCCCACCAAAAAAAGAAACATTCAGATATTTCGGAATTCTTGCGATCTGCAGACTGCAGACTGCCCAGTTGCCACTTGACACCGACTGGCACGGGGTAACGGAGTGTAATTGTTTTTGTTTTTTATAAATATATTAAAAAATATAAAAATATATATTATGATGTGTACATAATTGACTTTTGAGTTGTCCAAAATTAGTCGAGGCGGGGGAAAACTTGAAATTTCACATATGTCCTACCCCGTTGGTTTTTGACACCATGTGAGATATTTAAGTTTGTCCTGAAATGATATGAATCGTTTTTTTTTTTGTTTTTTTTTTAAACATTAACAAAATACAAATGTCAATTAGACAAATTACTAAAATTGTGTATAATTTTTATTTAAAAAAAAATCAATAGGTATGTATATATATATGGCTTTTGTTGTTGACAAAATTTTCCGTACTGTGAATTCGATTAACCAATGGAAACAACTAGAGAACCTATAGTGCTGTTAGTATTAACCCTAATTTACTGCCAAAAGCACCCACTTCCATTGCCTCCCAGATATATACTTTAAAAAAATACACCAATTTGATTGATAAAGATTTTGAAAGTGTGGCTTGGAAGGGTATAAATATCGGGTTTGTAAATTTACATACGAACAGCAAATAATCAGTTATTTTGATAATTAGATTACAGTATTAAAAAATATATACACTCCATTCTCCATAGAGTCAATAGTACGCAGTATATTATACAATGAGTACATACAAACAACTCTCAACTCTCAAGTGACCCAACATGCCAACAACATAATATATATTATGTTTTGTTTAAAAAAGAACCACAAATTGATAATATTGAAATTTTAGACATAAATACATAAATAGCCTTCTGATAGACCAATTCTATTTTTCATTAAAAAAAAAAATAGCGGTCAGACACACATCGAGACTTCAAGGCTCAAAACTCTAAAGAGACAACAGATTTCAAAAAAATGACTGGAGGTGACTCCATGACTGATGGGCTTTTATCTGGAAACCGAATCAGCTGTTGAGGACTCGAGGTTATTCTAATTATGTAATATATTGTCATTGAATTTTATATTGGATGAACGTTTATCCATTGTTGGATGAGCGAGATCAAAGCAACTCTCATTCAAGTTTGAGACATATTAGTTATTTACATATTTACTCTTGTTTAACACAAGAGAGTCGACCGTCGGTCGTCGATCATCCTTCGACAGGCGAGGCGCCGAGGCGCCGAGGCTGTAAATTGTTTGTAGTTTGTGATCACAAACAGGGGTAAGTGAATATCACTGTATTACGAACTTGAGTCTTACGGTATCACTGTATCAGGCTATCAGGCTATCAATTTATTAGACTTGAGGCTATGTCACTTATGAAGCGCCATGAGCCTTTCAGGAGGTAACAAGTGAAATTTGATGTATATATGGTTTTGACACCTGTTGTAGACTTGTAGTTATTTATTAGTACGATTATTTTTTAGTTGGTAACAAGTAACAGCTGTTGCCCATCGAGATATTGGCACTCGATAGCCGCCGATGGGCGATGATATGTGTTTACTAATGACGTGGCTGATATCTCTCGGCTTTCGGCTTTCCACTTTCCAGTTCCCACCTTCGAATCAACGGTTATCCGGTCTGTACGAAAAGAGCAACGACCTGCACCTTAGTAAACACTGTTTTCAACATCAATATGTATTGTGTCACTACCTTCTGGATATAGGTCGTATATTTCCGCTGTGTTGATAAAAACCTATACCTATTGTTAAACATGCCACGGGCCACAGTTTCATGTTTTATGAATAGATACATTAAGAGTTTACGCATTAATCTAACACATTCGGTCTACAATTAGAACAATGTATTGTGTCATTACCTTCTGGATATAGATCATATATGTGCGGAAACTCTCTAAAAAATCTATAGAATTGATACAAACTTAGTATATGGATAATTAATAAATGATCAAGTTTTTATGTTAGTACTCAAATACGGTCCTTTGCATACGAACGAGTACTTTCCTGTTCTAATGTGCTCTACCTTGAGTAACATTTGTTTGATAACATACGTATAAAAGCGCACACCTAAAAATCTGTTTATGAACGCCAGTGCATGTTTAAGAATGTCTTTGCATATATATTTTAAAAAATAGAGATTGTCCTATATTTGAATAGATATGATGATTTGCGCAGCAGCCATATAGTCAAGCACACATTAAATTATTATACGAAAAACATAGCATATACAAAAAAATAATATACGTATTTATATATATATATATATATTTATTTATATATATATATATATATATATATATATATATATATTTATATATATATATATATATATATATATATATATATATATATATATATCTATATCTATTTATATATATATATACGTATGCATATATATGTATATATATATATATCTATTTTTATATATATACGTATGCATATATATGTATATATATATATCTATTTTTATATATATACGTATGCATATATATGTATATATGTAAATACATATATATGACGTTCAAGGCTTCCGGCACGAAATGGGTTTTTTTTTTACATGTCGCAAGCGATAGAAGGGCCTGAAAGCGTTAAATACACATTTGACGCATTTTAGTGATTATTAGAATATTTTTTTACTATTACTGATCTGTACCCGTTTGTCTTTTCTATGCGTTAAAATGTGAATGAGAAGAGTTTAGCCTAATATGGCTTTTAGCGTGACTATATTTGTGACACATTAAAGTGGAGAATGACTCCTCATGTTTTCAGTGATAAATATTTAAAAAAAATATAAATTAAAATTATGCAGTAGAAGGCTTGTAAATTATATATAATTATAAATAGATGAAAAATTGAAGTATGTAATGAGGACATGTTACGAGGCCTATGATATTTTTTTTTAAAAATGTATAAGGCGTGAACAAATGATATTTAGCTGTGCCATTCACCAATCGCCAATTCGTCATTATTAACCACTCTACTGTTTTTTAATATTATATATATATATATATATATATATATATATATATATATATATATATATATATATATGTATATATACATATGTAATGTAATGTTTTGTTTTTTGAACAATGTCAGTCATACACACATATTTAGTACACATATTTATGTAGCTTTCTATTTTTAGGCTATGTATGAATTGATACAAAAAAAAAAAAAAAGAAAATCATTGTACGTACAAAAGCTTTTTTTGTTGCAAAAGCAAAAAAAGAAATTTGTTTTGAAAAAAGCGAAAATAGATCTAATCTAGCAACCAAAGAAATCGTACTCTTCAAAATTAATGTAAATACAATTTCTTATTTTCACATACTTCGGTTTTATTTTTCAAAACAAACAGGGTAAACAACCAGAGAACTCGAGATGAGTTGAGAAATGAGAAGTAACAGCAGGTAAATGTTTTTTTTTTGCCCATGTATGATGATTACATATCATATTACATTATTTCATTGGTATTTATTTTTATATATTTCTCTCTACTACTCTCTCTAGAGTAGTTGTTGTTGGCCTGCTGAGGCTTGGGGCTTGGGGCTTGAGCCTGGGGGGCTGGGGCCTTGGCCTTCGGACCTGGAATCCCGGATAACTAGTGGATATGTCCGAATATTTCGGAATCGAAAATAGTATTTGTTGTGTATATATAGCCTTTTATTAAAATATTACTGTATAATTTATTAGAAGGCTATGAAAAAACAAATAATTTTCCTTTTTTTTTAATTAAGGAAAAGAAAAAAAAGACAAAGTCTATGAGAAGCAGAGAGCGAAAAAAATATTCTGGAATTTTCATTCAGACAGGTTTTCGTACTGTTAGACGCGCGCCGCGCGGTGGGGAGAACGATTTATTGTTTGTTGTTTCGATATAAATTTTTAAAAATACTATTTTTAGAAACAAATAGTATGATGCAAATACTAAATTAGGCATACTCAATCTCAGACCTCAGTGACAGTCAGTGACAATCCCGCGTAGGACGTAAATTAAGGAAAAAAAAATGCATGTGAATGTCTTTATACGACACTGATAACAATAAAATTATTAATCACCTCAGGCCAAGTTTTCTACCAGTCTCATACTCGTATTTACTTTTTTGAGTTTAATTTGCTTAGATATAGGTGTATTAATGAAATTAGCGTGATTTTAAGCACTTGTGAGTGTGTTTGTTTTCTGCCGTGTTGTTTGTTATCTGTCGGCTGAAAGCGCTCGACTTAAATGTTAGATATTGTAGCGCAGATACAACCCAATTTTTTGCACTTATGTTAGTTCCTTGTCGGTCTTGAGGGCTTGACATATGCTAACAGTTAGACACATGTACATAGGCGTCCTCTGTCTTAGCTATTGCTTCGGATTCGCCCATGGGTTTACAGTTGACACTATTCGTGTCTAACATACGTCGACCTCTCCTCTGAGGCCGACAAAGAACTAAAACAACAAGTGCAATAAATGGTCTAAAATCACGCTAAATACATCTTTTAAAAAAAGAAAGTACGTATACTCGAAAAAGTGTGTATGAGATTGGTAGGAAACTGGGTTTGAGGTGATTAATATTTTTGTCACTAATGCCGTATAAAATGTGCATGACTGCATAGTGCATGACTGCATAGTGCATGACTAATTAATGTTAGGAGCCTTAGAGCCACAACCTCGAGCCCCAAATCCCCGACAAGGTTCAACGATTTCAGTAATATTTATCAAGGATAATTTGTTTTTTATTTTTTTAGAAAGTTATGTCGGTTCAAGGTTGATTTGGTTCTTCTTTTTTGACCCATATGAAGCGGTATAAAAAAAATAGTATGCATATTTTTTTATCTATTTTTTAGTTCTCCTATCTCTATTTATTTACTATTTATTTACTATTTACTATTTAGTACAGAGAGAGAGAGGAGAGAATCTTTTGTTGAGTGTGAGACTTGGGAGCTGGGACTTGGGACTTGGGTCTTCAATTACTCCTTGACAGTCCGTACTTCTAGTTTTTTGGTAAATATAAAATAGTAAATACTGATTGTTCTCTTCAACTCTCGCCAGCAGATGTCAGTTAAAAATACTTGTGACTTGAGTTCTCTTCTCTCCTCTCGCCTTGTAAATATTTTTAGTGTACTTTTTATTTTAAAATATATATAATAATTGCATTAGGACATACTGAATCGGATGGTGGACTTGGTGGACAATACATTGATACTTCATCAATTGGAAGTATGGTGGACGACTGGACAACGCGTTTTTTTCTTTCAACCAGCTCGCTGGACGCTCAGGGAACTCGGGGGCCCAGGGCTCATACTTCACACAAGTTCACAGGCTTTAGTCGGCAAAAATTTGTCATTTGTATATCACTCTTTTTATATTTTGTTAAAATTATACGTCCGATTTTGATTAAAAAAAAGCCCCCCCCCCAAAAAAAAATCATTCTTTAGAAAGAAAGAAAACTGGAAACAGTCGAAACACCAGAAAGTGAAACAAAGTGCGTAAAAATTTACTAAATATGCCTTCAGTCACTTTCTTGCAGACATCTCACATCAGCGACTCAGCAGTGGTCAGAGTTCAGACTCATCAGTCTTGCACTCACTCAAATACTCAATGAGAATTTGATATGTAAAAAAAATGAACTGAATGAAATATACGTATGCACATTGTACAATGTACACTGTACATGCGACATAACTAAATTTTTGTTCTTTTATCAATACGTAAATCGGTATGCTAAACACAGACACTGTCCGTATATTTTATGCTACTTCGCACTCCAGAGTCCAGAATCAAGAGTCCATAGTTCGGGAGTCCAGACTCGGCCCTGTCGGAGTCTCGGACAGTAGTCTGCACTGTCTACTTATTACTACTACTGCTACTAGTAGAGGTCTTGCGGAGTAGAGAGAGCTAGTAGTAAATAGTAGTATCTGCAGATTCCAGACTTGTGTCAGTTTCTGAGTTTCATGACCCTCTCTACTCTAAAAGAAATGGAAAGAGAACTAAAGTAATAGTAAATATGACAGTATTTAAAGGGGATCGAAGTTCGAAATATTAGCGTCCGAAGGACTGGAAAACTATTTGGTTTTTTTAAATTTATAATTTTTATATTACCGCTATTGCCCTCTATACCAGAGGCCGCTATTTTATATTTAATTTTTCATCACATGATGAGAACTGGAGTCTGTTTTGAGTATCATTTTTTTTGGTTTTTTAAAAAAACAACACCAATGAAGGAAAAAATGAATAGATTGTTCTGAGGAATTTTATGAATTCGCATCCGATCAAAGGGTATTCAATGTGTATAAAAGTTGAATATGTGAATGCTCCAGTCGTCATAAAATATCAAAACAAATATTTCACACTACAACAATACATTACGATGACGGCTACCTTGCAATCAACTGTGAATGCCCAAGCTTCAGGTCTTATGACCGCACAAAAGGTCAACTTTTTAAGAGCGGATTTCCACCAGAAAAGGAACTCGTCTAAGCCGGAAAAGCGCTTTGTAAATGAGAGACGCCTACAAATTGGATCCACTGCCGTCGTTTCGAAAGCCTTTGACAGACGCCTAGGACGATACGTGGCTTTGAAACGTATGGAGATCGAGAGATATAATAACGCTAACAAGAAAGAGTTTCATATCGGCAAAGCAATGGGTCAACACCCGAATGTTGTTACCACTTACGAAAAACTTATTATAAATAAACAAGTATGCATTGTCATGGAGTGCCTTGACGGAGGAGACTTAGTGGATCTACTTGCAGACCGCGAGACAGGCTTTGATCATCAGGAGTTTCTGGCATTCGCTTGTCAGCTGGCAGCCGGTCTGTCCCACATACACAGCAAAGGGGTTGCACATCGAGATATAAAGTCTGATAACATATCTGTAAGCACAAAAGACGGCCAGGCTAAAATCTTGGACTTCGGAGAGAGTCAATCTGTTTTTGAACCCATGGTCTCCCTTAAGAGTGGTACTTTGCCTTATATGGCGCCCGAACTGGTATCTGCGGTAGAAGAGTGTCGTGGTCAGTACAATGTGGGGGATGTTGATCTAGACCTCATGAAAACTGATGTCTGGTCTATGGGTATCACGTTTTACTCGATGTACACATCTCAAATACCTTTTGGTTGTGCGAGTCTGCAAGATTCAGGCTTTAGGAATTATTTGCAAAGGCACGTGTTCGGTGCACCTGGAGTTTGGGCAGCAATCGACGAAGACATCAAAATTCTGTTAGAGAATATGTGCGAACCTGATCCTGAGCTACGTTGGTCTATGGATATGGTTGTGGAATATCTTAACGAGTTATGTAAACGTGAGAGTCACAAATAGATTTTAACAGTTAACCGAATAAAATATTAGTAGAAACAGACACTGTATCAATCTAGACTGTTTCCGTCTGTGGCAGTGTTTTAGAAAGCGAAAAGTATGTTAGGCTTACGCTCGAGTCTTGAACTGTGGCATGAATATTCCAGTCGTGACAGCAAGTTGTCAACGAATGGGCATCCAATACAAGACTGTTGTTTAACAATACTATTCGTAGCATTACAAAAAAATAATGCCGATAAATTCAATACGATCATTGTGATGTATTCTTTTATATATGTAATTTTTCGTTGCCAGAATTTTTTTGTATGTGCACATTGTGTAACACAATTGGACAAATCGATAGACCTGAGCTCCTAGAATTGTCGTATCAGACTGCAGATTTAAGTTTGCATTTTTAATGCCCACACTGGAAACGCACACTGCAAGCCACTCAAAATTGTGTCCAACGTCCACTACCCATCTTAACATAAATACAATCCATGGACTCCAGGCTGTCATTTGCTATCGACCAGCCTTACTTTAGTATACATATTAATACACCTCTCAGGTAGTAATTAGTATAGATCTGCTTTCAAGGTGGCAGAGATCGGATAGTTTTGTGGTGCAGAAATTGCCTCGCCATGGTCATAAATTGGACTAGTATAAATACCATACATTGAGTTACTATTTATTATTATTTCAACACATCCAGCGTGTGACATGCGCACGCTCTGTTATTCTACCTCACAAAACAGCCTCATTCATCAGTCACCGCCTGAACGTCTAGAAAACCTAGTTTTTCCCTTTTTTCTTGTTTTTCCGTTTCTTCTTGCCACCCCCGGTTGCCTTTGTACCACTAGCACTGTTGCTAGACTCACTGGCGGCCATATCCTTATCATCAACTCCAGCATTCTCCCCACTCTCAGTGTTGGTATCGTTACTCTCAGCAATCTCCCCGACCTCAGTAATACCTCCAGCCTCAACATATTCATGGCTTATACCAGCATCCTCATCATTACCAGCATTTCCTTCCGCGGGTGTATTCGCGCCGTCGACTCCAGTGGTCGCATCTACATCGTGTATACCCACTTCCCTCTCAGCCTCTGAACCCGGTACATTTTCCGTAGGCTTATTCACTTGCACTCCTGTATTGTCTTGTTTTATCGTGTTCTCATTCAAACTTTCATCACTTGGCGCCACATCATATTCAGCTTTGAGGCTACCGTCAATAGTCTCATCCAACTCATTCGTACCTTCCAGTGCTGTTTCAACCTCTTCAACGCTTTCTGCTCCCTCCGGTAGTGGCTCAGATTCCACTTCTGTCGGTGGCCTGGTCTCTGATTGTGTTTTGATATCTGGATCGCCCTCTACTTCCATTCCAGATTCCACTTTTTGGCCTGTCCCAGTTACCGTTTCAAGATGAGCTTCCGATGGTGTTACACCCGATTTTTCATCCTGCGCCAGTATAACCTCAACAGGGGTCTCTGTTTGATGATCTATTTGCACTTCACGCCTATCTGTGCTAATTGACGTGCTATCCGCGGGTTGTGCAGCATTACTTTCCGGTTCATCTATGCTATTGTTAGATTCACTAGAGGGGGTTTCTGATTGGCTATTCGTTATAACATTTGTCGCGATGTCGTCCCCGATCTCTAATTCTGGATCACTTGAAGCCGCCTTGCTCTCCCCTCCAAGACGCGAGAATACCACCTTCATCGCATTTTTAACATCCGGCGACAATTCAATTCCTACCAAATTCGGCAAGGCTGGATGGAGCGCTGTAACCACCCTTTGGAACTGTTGAATACGATATACAGCAATAAAGTGCAGTTAGATTGATGAAGTTAACTATGGAACATCACAGACACAGACACAGACACAGACAGAGACAGAGACACACACACATATATATATATATATAAAGATATAGATACAGATATAGATATAGAAATAGATATAATATATATATATATACATATAGACATATATACATATCGATATAGAAATTTAGACATACATACGTTCATCCATACATAAATA
>LUCW03002477.1:0-2500 GCA_001586965.3 Sphaeroforma sirkka | reverse complement strand
CAGAGCGCAGTCCGTAGTTCTGTGTCGGCGTTAAACCGATTGGCAAATTGGTACGACGACAAGAGGTTCTCCACAATCACGAAGTGCTGAGCCGTAGTTAGAAGGTCGAACAATCCATCCTGACAATAGAACCAACAGGGTTTGAGGGTTTGAGGGTTTTAGGGCTTAACGTTTAAAGGGTCGAGACGAGACTACACAGCTATGATGTGATTCAGAAGATATAGCCGCGTCTACAAGCGAAAGTAACAGCATGACAGGGTTTATGGTTTAGGGCCCAGCGACAGCATGACAGAATATACACCGCAGATATAAACGTTGACACCCGAAATATTGCGGTATGAAAGTACGAGAGAAAATTCTACAAATATATACGTCGACATATGTATATGTATATGTATATGTATATGTATATGTGTATATGTATAGCATGTATATGTATATGTATATGCCATATGTATATGCATATGTATATGTATATGTATATGCATGTGTAATATATGCATATGCATGCATAATGTGTGTGACGCATGTGTATGTGCATACGTATGGCCAGCGTGATAGCAGCATACGTATGTATATGTAATGATGTATATGTAATATTATGCATTACGTAATACGTATGTACAATATGTACGTTATTGCATTACGCATACGTGTATGCATGCTGTATACGTATTACAGCATATGCATGGCCGCATATGATATGCATATGTATATGTAATAATAATATATATATATATAATATTATTATATAATATAATAATATTATAATAATTTAATATATAATAATATGTAATAATATTATTAATATAATATATATATATAATATTATATATATAATATAACTAATAATAATAATATAATAATAATATATAATATATAATAATATATAATATATGTATATATTATTATGTATATAATATTATATATATATATATATATTATTATTATATATATATTATATACAATATATATATATAATAATATATATATATATTATATATATATATATTAATAATATATTATATATATATATATTAATATATATAATTTATATATAATATATATATATATATAAAACGCATGGCATATGCATATACAATATACCCATACATACACGTACATACACATGCACACACACACACACACAACGTACAACACACAACAACACACACACACACAAACACACACACACATACATACATACACTATATACAATCTTTTCATATAATTGTATATAATCGTTATGTCTACGGCGTCGATCTGTCCTCCCCTCTATATGCTCGTAGGGCATACGCCTAAGTACGACACAAGCGCTACCCACATCAGTACTCGGCTATACTGCACACCACAGAACACGTCTATCCACACACGAGGGTGTAGATACACATTGCTTGCTGGTACTAACACACTCACTGTTAAGCTCTACTGATTCATCCAGCTATAGTGCTCTTACTAGTGAGCGTATGCATAGGTTCACCCACACACCTCAATGTTCTGTGATGTCTCTACCGGGCCATGGGATATTTTCTCGGGGTTGATTGTTCGCTGTGTGCGACGGAAAGAGAACCGGCACCAAATACAAGGACAGGGCAGTGACTGAATTAGTCCAGCCGATTCCGTATTCAGACCTTATGATTTTTAATTCCTAAACAAGACTTATGCGGATACAAAGTGATACAAGTAGTCGGATCTTGATATAATTCTCCAATTTCTACACAAGGCATACGGGGATTTACAGTCGTGTAAGTATTCGGATCATACTACAATTCCTAATTTCTATACAAGGCTTATGCGAGATACAAAGTGATGTAGTTATTCGGATCTTGATACAATCCAATTCCTAATTCATATCCAAGACTTATGCGGATACAGAGTCGTGAAAGTATTCGGATCATAATCTGATACATACACAACACCTACATATAGACAATTTAAAACACACACAATCAACATTTACTTGTACACACACAACACCTACATGTAGACATTTATAAAAAACCACACAATCAACATATACATATACACAACACCTATATGTAGACATTAAAAAACACACACAATCAGCATATACATATACACGCACAACACTACATGCACACACCTGCAAGAGCACATTCTCGACAGCCTCAATCAGTTCCAATTGCACAACGCACTTGATGATCACGTCATGGAAACTGAAGGGCGGGGTGTTATTGAGGGTCTGTTCATGTATTTCCTCTGTAGAAATGGTAGGTAAAATGTGATATAAATAGCTGTGTGGTCATGGGTATCTCTGCACAAATGGTAGGTAACATATCGTAAAAAGAGCTATGGGGTCAGGGATGTCCTCTACATAAATGGTTGGTAAAATGTGATATAAATAGCTGTGTGGTCATGTATATCCTCTGCAGAAGTTGTATCGGAAAATAATGAGATATATGCGGCGTTGACGGTCTGTTTGTGAAAACATTTACAGAAAAAGTGGTATATTAAGTGGATAGAATATTTATAGATTGCT
>LUCW03002474.1:22500-28574 GCA_001586965.3 Sphaeroforma sirkka | reverse complement strand
TGAACCGGCGAATGCGTGTGTATAGGACACTCATATACATCACGAGCGCACACACGTGACATATAGGGTGTCTGTGTATGTACCTAATCCGGAATGCCGGTTTAACGCAACCGATACATGCAAATTACACTAAAGCATATTATACTGTCCCTATGTACAACTAAACTTAGATGTGTCTTGTATACTAGAAGTAGGCCTTCACAATTATCATGAATACACACACATCATCATGCACCCATACATACACATGTGTGTCCACATATATACACGCATGCATGTACGCATATGAACACATACGTATACGCATACGAATACACACATGTAATACACATTCATGTATCATACATTAATGTGCACATACATGTACAAAATAGCTGCCCACATATTATGCCCACATACATGTGTGCTAATATACGCACAGATACTGAAGCACACATACATACACATGTACACACATTACATACACACGTATATGCACACAGACATACATACAAACACATATGCGTGTACACGTATGTATGCGTACACATATGCACGCATACATACATACATACATACACATACACATGTATGCACACACATACATACATTCACATATACATACATACATTTATACATACATACATTCATGCTTGCGGATTTATATACACATGCGTACCTACACAAACCATAGGCCTTACAAGACGCCATTTTTTTTTTTTTTTTTGGTTAATCGCCGCAGGCGGTATCATGAACTGAAAGTTGGTGACTCAGTGTCGTTTGCACTCAGCAGCAGAGAGTATGTCATCATGTACGCTGAGATGAAGGCCGACGAAGTATGAGGCACCACACGGATAACCCCATCAGCACACGTGCTTTCTCAAGACATCATGTAAAGCTTACCGCATACACCCTAACCCAAGGGACCGATTTTAGAGTTTTAGGGTTTTAGCTAAAAAAACGATATTTGCGTCTTTTTTTTTTGAATGCTGGCATACTGTGATGAGTGTGTATTTTATCATGACGCAGATACGATAGCTAGCGCATCATGATGGGTCGTGTGCGTATGACGTCTAGAGTGCAGCAATGGCAACCTACAAAGCATTAGGGGTAGATCAAATGAGTGATGTCCTGGGGGGTGTAGTGTATCTTATCGAGTACGAAAGGAGGCACGCGCAGTTGAATACGGACCAACATTGAGGTTCTCTGATGACTCAGATATATGCAAGTATTCTGGAGGAAGGCCTGTCATTATGTACTTAGAGACAGAGAGACAGAGACGACACCTGATGTGTCATAACTCACTGTGTAGGCTGTATACTTGCTTAGTGCTTTGTACTGGCAATCAGCTTTGTATTGCCAACTGACACTGTAGATGTGCTCGAAACATACGGGGTAGTGTAGGCCATCTCATATAAGTATACAGAGCCATACCATATCCCGTTATCCACATATTTAGAAAGGATATAAAGACAAGCATATATCCAGGTTGGAGGTTACAAAAACATCTTACAAACACAGTACTAGCAGACTACATATATCAAAACAAATCTTTCTATGGCGAAATGGGGGGGGCACGCAGTTGTAACCTTTATTCGACTACTACGTTCCCGAACTGATCGATGGGGTCTGGACTAGTACAATTCTGAAGAAGTGGAACTCACTTCTGAGTAGTGGTAGTGTGATAGGTTACAAAAACATCTTACAAACACAGTACTAGCAGACGACGAACTGATCGATGAAGTTCAGAATAAAGACAAGCACATATCCAGGTAGAAGGTTACAAAAACATCTCACAAATACAGTACTAGCAGACGACGAACTGATAGATGGGGCGTGGACTAGTACAATTCTGAAAAGAAGTTGAACTCGCTTTTGAGTAGTGGTGGTGTGATATCTATCGAGTAAGACCGCGTGTGCGCTCACCACTGAGCTAGTTGGTCACGTAGCGCATGTCGGAGAAGTCCAAGTCACCGTGTAAGAGGTGCAGTACTGGTATACAGAGTACCCTTCTCATATGTGACCCTTAAATAGGCCCGTCTAATAAATCGTATTGCTAGGGGGTGTCTCATCGACGAAGTTACATACTGTCGGCAACAGGTCTGACAGGCGCGATAACAACTACTCGCGTCAATTGAACCGAATATGATAACAAAGCCTGTGCTGGATATAAAATATTACACAGGTCACCGCGTTTACAAAATTTTAATGTCATTATACATGGTCATTACTAGAGAAGGTTTGCGCTACATATCCGATCCCCGCAAGGACGGAACTTGATTTTCGCTCGAGACCCTAATCCAGAGGACCATGTACTATAGTACTTGATAGTTATGTATTAATGTATCATAGTGCTTGATAGCTATGTATTACTGTATTATAGTACTTGATTGCTATGTATTAATGTATTATAGTACTTGATAGCTATGGATTACTGTGTTATAGTGCTTGATAGCTATGTATTAATGTATTATAGTACTTGATAGCTATGGATTACTGTGTTATAGTGCTTGATAGCTATGTATTAATGTATTATAGTACTTGATAGCTATGTATAAATGTATCATAGTGCTTGTAGCTATGTATTATAATGTATTATAGTGCTTGTTAACTGTGTATACATGTATTATAGTGCTTGTTAACTGTGTATAAATGTATTATGGTACTTGATAGCTATATACTAATGTATCATAGTGCTTGTTAGTTATGTATTAATGTATTTTATTACTTGATAGCTATGTATTAATGTATTATAGTACTTGATAGCTTCGGTTATTAGAACCGATTTGAGCTGTTGGGGAGCCTCCTGCTAACACCCTTGCGAACGAAAATCCGACGGGTAGGGATAAGTTAACTTTGCCGGCCTCGCTAAAATCCAACGAAATCAACATTATTAAAAGACAAGACTCATTAACTGTCTAAACCACAACTATTAGATTGGTTTATTTACAACCTTGCCGTCATATATCAGCAACCTGGACTGCTTTAAAGGTCGATGGATTGCTTCAATGGTCGATGGAGAACCGCTTTTGCAAGATGGGGTTGTGAACTATCTAAAGCGCTAGACCTTGTGTGCACGTGATCACCAATGATCTAGAGCTTCAAGTAGTATATGAGGGGGAGGACAAAGTAACTGTCACAGAGGTGCATTACACTTTATTTCGTAAATAAGGTTAACAAAATGCATTTCGGCGTGGAGAAAGAGGACCTCCGTTGGACCGATTACCACGACGATGCCTTCTCAGGATACTGCAGAAAGCGAGCGAAGTGGGGTGATAAAACTGACTGGCTCTGAATGCACACAATGTGTGATAAAACACAAAGGCAAATATGGTTGCACTGAACAGCATCGGTTCGACAACGATCAAATGCACTGGCTAACGTCGCAGAACTCCAAGGGCAAAGCTATCAGAAACCGTCGAAATTTCGTTCACAAGGTATAGATTAGTTGGTAGGTGTTAAATTTTCGGTATAATAAAGACATGCAAAGCTATTTAGTACGGTACATATAACAACAGCGTCCATTCCCATCTAAAATCGATAGTATCTTGGTCTTGGAAATAAATGTGCGTAGCGTAGTGTACAAGCTCCGATATCAATATTTGAACCATACCTAATTCCACACTTCTTTACTAGACAGATTCAGGAACACAAAGCCAGCCCAGCTTCACCAGTGTGAACTGTCATGTGCTAGTGTGAATACAAATACAGATAATAGTAAACACAAGAGACTTGATAGTAGCCTACCTACACCTATCTGCACAAAGCTTGGGAACTAATTTCATAGGTTGTTTATGCTATATGTCAATAAATGGTAGTATTACTTCAATAGGTGGTCTACACTATGCGGTAACATACGTTTAAGTACATGGTATTACTTCAGTAGGTGGTTTATACTACATGGCCCCAAGTTTCGCAGGGTTGTAAAGACATGTGCCAAGTATTATACTTTATGTGTACATCTGTTCATACACTTTTGTTTCAATTTCATTGAGTAATTTCATGGAGTAGGACACAGTAGAGTACACAGTGGTGGGTCAGGGTTTGTCCCCAAAAACCAGATATCAGGGTTTGCCGAAAAGTTACCATAACCTTGTTTAGAGAGGCTAATGTGGACACATATAGAGGGTTGTCCTGATATTTTGTTCAGCTAGGTCATTCAGAAACAAACGCATACGTGTACTGAATGTTCAATCGCCCAGATGAGTCCCATAGATTCGATACTAAATCGTGTATCAAGCTTAACAAGCAAACAAATTCGAAATATACCGGGCACGCTCGAAGAGGTACGCACGATACAAAGACTCTGCATGTTTGTAGGGTGTGCGATTGTCCAAGGCTCCCAATGGGTACATTTATCCAACTACACCCAAAGACTGATAATGATTACATAGAAAACATAGATTGATATATGCAGCTCATATTGTATACGCCACTCAAACACATAAATGCAAGAACACACGCACATATATATACCGGCACACACAAAAACAAACACACACAAACGTGTACACACACACACATACACCCACCCCCCACCCACTCACACACACACACATACACCCACGCACACACACACATACACCCACCCACCCACGCCACACACACACACACACACACACACACACGCACACACATCACACATCATATAATCAATATTATCAATCATCATCGATATATATATATATATATATATATAAGTATAATAATATAATATATAATATATATATATATATATATATATATATATGTATATATATATATATATATATATATATATATATATATAATATGTATATATACATATATATATATATATATATATATATATATATATATATATATATATATGATATATATATATATATATATGTATATATATATTGCATATATATATGTTAATATATGATAATATGCAATATATGTATATATATATATACATGCGTACGTACGGCGTACGTGCGTGCGTGCGGTACGTGCGTGCATACGCATACGTACGTGCATTGTCATACGTAACGCGCGCGCATTGCACGCATGCCATTGGCCATATGTACATGTAACGCAACAACATGTCATCATCAACGCAATATGTATGTGTATTAATGTTAACAATATATTATGCAATGTATAATATCATATAATATTACAGTTGTTATGTATGTTATAATATTATATATTGTATGCAATATATGGCATTAATTATTATATATTATATGCTGGTTATTATGGTGTTATGTTATATTACATGTAATAATACATATGCATATATGCATACATGTACATAATGCCATATGTATTGTACATAATAATAATATGTATGTAATGGCATAATAATAATATATAATAATAATTATAATATATAATGTGTAATATGCCATATTACGTAATATTGCGTTACATGCATGCATGCATACGTGCGTACGTGGCGTACGTATGTGCATGTATGTCATCAATGTTTTGTACACATGTTGTATATGTATGTTTGTAATATTCATAAGATTAATATTATGTATGTAATATGTTCATGTATATTATATTTATCCATATTGTGCATGTAATATGTAATTGGTTATGTGCCAATATAATAATAATATTAACCATATATACATATATAAATATATATATGTGTAATAATATATATATGTATTATTATTATTGTGTCATAATATATACATATATACACATGCATGTATATATATTAATAATAATATTATTGGTATATGTAATTATAATAATATATATATATATATAATATAATATATATATATTATGTATATATATATATATATATATATATATATATATATATTATATATATGTATAATATATATATATATATATACATTTATATATATAAACATTTGTTGGTTAGTGTTTGTATGTTTTTGCCTGTTTGTCTGTTGCTTTATATATATTCGTAGATGTATACGAGTATAGATTTATATTTCTATGCTCTCTGTGGATGCATAAGACTATTTGCTTACATTCATATGTCATTTGAATGTACTTCATATACCTTTTCATTTGTATCCGTTTGTTGAGACCGTGTATGCCTACCTCTCTCCACAGGCGGTCTCGACAGGTGCGAAAGTCTT
>LUCW03002474.1:12500-17500 GCA_001586965.3 Sphaeroforma sirkka | reverse complement strand
ATATGTGACGGGCGTGAGCGGCGGCGCTTGGGCGTTGGGCCAAATATACGGACCACACAATGGCAATCTCAACACAGCAACTACTACTCTGCGGCAGATGGTATTACCTGATTATATGTCTGCTTTATTGAATGTATCAGTAGACGTGCTGCTACATATATATATATATATATATATATATATATATATTAGTGTATATCAACACACGGTGCGTGCAACAACAAACATCACACATCATATATCATACATCATATATGTATATATATATGTATATATATATATATATATATATATATATATATATATATATATATATTATTATTATTATATATATTATTATATTATATATATATACATATATATATATATATACATATACATATGCATGTATATATGTTATTATTGTTATTATTATTATATATTATTATAACATATATATATATATTATTATATATATATAATTATTATATATATATATATACATATTATATATATATATATATATATGCATGTATGCATTATTATTATTATTATATTTATTATGTCATCATCATCAATATCATCATCATCATCAACACTAATATTATATGATTATTATACATTGATTTTTGCACATCATCATCATCAACATTAATCGATATATATATATATATGCTATGTATTTTATTATTATATATAAACATATACATATACATCATTATATATATATATATATACATATATATTACAATACGCAGTACTCTGATGCCCTCAAACATATTTGAACACATACTACTGATGGTGATGTAAATCCTTTATATACATATATATATATATATATATATATAGACGTTGCACACATACACATGTGTCATCATCAATCATCATCATCATCAATCATCATCACATATATATATATATATATATATATATGCATCATACCATCATCAAATATGTGTATATATATATTTGAACAGCAAGCACGTACGCATATATATTTTTGAGCATCAAGTACGTATATATATAATATATATATATATATATATATATATATATATATATATATATATATATATATATTATATATATATATATATATATATATATATATATATATATATATATATATATATATATATATATATATATATATATATATATATATATATATATATATATATATATATATATATATATATATATATATATATATATATATATATATATATATATATATATATATATATATATATATACATATATATATATATAATATCAATAATATCAATCGGCAAACACACACACACGCACTTACACAACACACACACACACACACACATACATCACAACACACACCCACACACGCACGCACACACACACACACACACACACACACACACACACACACACACACACACACACACACACACACACACACATATATATATATATATATAGTAGCGTTTAGTTGTGTCTTATGTCCTTGAGCATCAATGAGCACTAAAGGATCAGTGTTCGTTATCGCGGCTCTTGAAAGTTTGCGTCTGTGTGGGAATGGTATACGTGACAACTTTGATTATCTGTATCTATAGTACATATCTCTCAAATCTGAACCAACCCAATTTCAAAAGGAATGCTTCATATTTAGGACATTATTACATTTTACAACTCAATTATGCACTGATACAACCCCGTTAACCCATCTCTGTCCCTCAGATGTTATCCGATCCGAATTACATGTACAACTCCGAAATGATCAAGTTGTACTTACACATGTCTCTGGGTGAGTATATGTCTGTGTCAATGCTATTGTAGGTTTCTTTGGTTGTCACTGCTTTTTATGATCAATAAAATTCGTGCCAAAGCAGTCGAACAAATGTGTAACCACACCTTTCTTTTGGTAAAAGATATCTTAGTTGTGTACAGAGATATTGGCCGAGATCGTCATCGTCTCTGTGATAGGTTCGCATATTTTGGGATTTGCCATGGACGAAAAAAGAACTGCAACCATCCCACAGGGCCAACATATGCGCCAATTGCCATTTATATCATGAATGTGTGCGAAAGTCGCTTCGTTTGCGTAGCTCAGTTGCTGGACCCGCGCATACTCTCTTCATGTTTATTTATAGACTCTATAGTATTGCTAAATGCAGGCTATCCATTCGATTTCTAACCCAGAAACCCAGAAACCCAGAAGCCCTGAAACCATAAAATTCTGAAACTCTGATCTCAGAGCGTGTAGTCAATGATGGTAGTAGAAAATGTGCATACTCTCTACTTGTCTATTCATAGATGTGGACACAGTAAAGCTCTACTCAATACAGGCTATCCACCCCAATTCCTAACCCAGAAACCCAAAAAAAAACCCAAAAAATAAATAAAAAAACCCTGATCCCAGAGTGTCACTGCATTGCTGATAACTCCAGGCCTGCCTATTTCTTACCCATAAAACCCAGAAACTTCAAAACCCTAAAACTCTAAAACCCTGATCCCAGAGCGACTGGTCAATGACGAAGAGTACTCGGCACTGGAGGCGTACAGCTCTGCACTTTCGCATCGTATGCTCAGCGAGACGGCCCCCCACAAACAATACCTGTCCAATCAGAAGGTACACTACACACCCAGGAACGCAGATATGAATACGCTATGTATATACACACGAGTACACTAATGATTGTATTAATAATAGTAACTGTAAGTGTAGGGTTCTTACAGTCGCATCTCTGCGCACTGATGTATATACACACGAGTGCACTAATGATTGTATTAATAATAGTAATTGTAAGTGTAGGGTTCTCACAGTCGTATCTCTGCGCACTGATGTATATACACACGAGTACACTAATGATTGTATTAATAATAGTAATTGTAAGTGTAGGGTTCTTACAGTCGCATCTCTGCGCACTGATGTATATACACACGAGTGCACTAATGATTGTATTAATAATAGTAATTGTAAGTGTAGGGTTCTCACAGTCGTATCTCTGCGCACTGATGTATATACACACACGAGTACACTAATGATTGTATTAATAATAGTAATTGTAAGTGTAGGGTTCTTACAGTCGCATCTCTGCGCACTGATGTATATACGCACGAGTGCAATAGTGATTGTATTAATAATAGTAATTGTAAGTGTAGGATTCTCACAGTCGCATCTCTGCGCACTGCACCCCCTACTGTGTCTGTGCATGGAGAGGGTACGGCGCTCCTCATAAGACACACAAGTTCCCTGTGCGTGTGCTGCTGTGCTTGTGCTTTCAAACGGCAACTGACACACTGATATACTTATGTGCAGAGTAGGTTGTTGTAGTAGTCTCTATAAAGCTGCCGAGTGAGATTGGTAGTTGGTAGCTGGCCAATCTGAGGATACATAAACCTCACGCTGTATGTATTCACGTGCGAGTTGAAGTGTTAATAGTTAACGTGTAATGTTAACGTTACAGTATTAGTCACATATAAGTTCATCAGGTATTAGTTTCAGTACCGCTTTGAGTAGTACTGTATCTCCAGTGTAGGCAGTATACGTGCAGTATACATATGGCAATGGTGATAGAACCAGTGCAGGTGATATCAGGTATGCGTTAACCATGTTAGGATGGAGAAAATCCATATATATCTGAAGGCTTATGTCCACTGAGGTACGTTAAAGTAGCAGTGTTGGGTACCTTTGGTTCTATACAAGCCAGTGCGCCTGGGTCTCTATTAACACGACACTTTAGAAATAACGTCTCCATCTGCAGAGCTTGTATAGTATTCTCCAGACTAAAAACTGCATATATATGTAAATTTATATATTCATTATATATATATATATATATATATATATATATATATATATATATATATATATATATATATATATATATATATATATATATATATATATACATATATATTTAAATGTAAAGTTTTACAATCTGAATGGTATTCTAAGGCTATTTAGATACCTGTGCTAGTTTGAAAGTTTGAGCGAAGGTAAAAGTTTGAGCGAAAGTAATTATTCTTTCCGCAAGTATTGTGCGTAGGGAAGTCATCCAGACAAGGCACATACTGCTATCTCTTACTTGCAAGGTATTTCATTCATACTCCTTGTAGGCTTTGCTCGAGGAGGGGGCGTTGCCTGCGCCCATTTACAATGCTGTTTTCTCTGGTAGGTCTATATATATATATATATATATATATATATATATATATATATATATATATATATATTCATGACAATGTAGACCCATTATCGGTTGTATTTATTACTCATCCCTGCCTATTTTACAACGATCTTTGTTCTTCTTGTTTTTTAACAATCCCCACAAGCATTATATGATGAGATTATGAACGACTTCGCGGTCAGTGGTATGTTAATTACTTGAATTTTAACCATAGATGTATGTTTAGTCTAGAACATACTCATAGCCACCCACATGTTTTTACCTACCTTTATCCACTCATAAACGTATTTGGATTGCTCTGTTGTTTTACCTACCCTTATCCACTCATAAACGTATTCCGATTGTTCTCTTGACTATTTGTATTGCGTATCCTCATAACTTGTATTGCGTATCCTCATTCAGCCCAACAGTCTGGTGTGGGCATGAAGTGGCTGGAGCTTTCGCCGTGGGAGTGTGGCTGTGCAGACATAGGCCAGGGCGTGTTCGTACCTACCTGGAGCTTTGGAAGACAGTTCAACGATGGAGTGTCGGTGTCTAGTTTTAAGGTATGTGTATAGTTGAATGAGCACAGAATGTGCAGTTGCACATACGTGAATGGACGTAAACACATGCTTACATACACATCCCATACAACTCGCACACATTAAGAGAGACAGTTGGTCCTTGAGTATGCTCACATACACATCCTGAACTGCTCACACATACCAGGAGAAACCGTTGGGATTTTTACTGGCTGTGCTAGGTGGCCCGTTTGTCGCATCCTTTCGGTATGCGCACAGTATTTGTAAATTAATTGTATGCTTATATCATTCAATTATATGTAAATTAATTGTATGCATATATCATTTAATT
>LUCW03002474.1:0-7500 GCA_001586965.3 Sphaeroforma sirkka | reverse complement strand
CATTGAGTACACAAGTGTTCAGTTGTTTATAATCGGGTGCAAGTGTCCAATTGTTTACAATCGGGTGCAAATGCCCAGTCGTTTACAATCGGGTGCAAATGCCTAGTCATGTACAATCGGGTGCAAGTGTCCAGTTGTTTTCAATCGGATGTAAGTGTCCAGTTGTTTACAATCGGGTGCAAATGCCCAGCCGTTTACAATCGGGTGGAAGTGCCCAGTTGTTTACAATCGGGTGCATGTGCCCAGTTTTTTACAATTGGGTGCAAATGTCCAGTTGTTTACAATCGGTACATGTGTATTCCTGAGTATCTCATTTGCGTTTCCGCCGTTCTTGCCTACGTGGCGCGCAGTGCTATGTGATAGTATTCTAAACTACACTTATTTCCGAATATGTTAGTTAGACACGAGGCGTACATTTTATATGCATACGTTTTTGTCCGCACGCGCGGTACGTATGCCTAGAGTTCTGTACATAAAGCTGTAGTTAATACGTGTTCCTACAATCTTGTACGTATACCATAATGAAGTTAGCGCGTGCGTCTATATATGTACACGTGTGACTCTACGACGAGATGCAGGTCTTTGCGGATTAGTCTGCTCAGGTACCGATTTCGAAGTGGAGTGTCGGCTGGTCATTAGCATGTAGCAACATGCGTATGTGAATATAAGGAGCACATACTTGTTCTAATAGAATAAGTACACACTTTTGTCTATTTAATAAGTACATACGCATCCTACTAGAATAAGTACATATTGTATTCAATATATTGAGTACATACTTATATCAGTATATGCGGGTTCATTGCAGCTTATTTGGAAAGTGCTTTTGCTTTTACAAGGTCACACTTCATCGCATATAGCCCCAATCTCGATTCCGAGATGGTATGTACTCCCTGCTGTATACTTATAGCCCATAATGTACGCCTTCCATCTATTATTCTATATCCTACGTACACCGTATGCATTCTCGCCTGCTCGTTACAACGCACAATCCAGCTAGACACTATCCATACATACGACACAAACCTGACCACTCACTAGTGTCACAATACTCACGCTGCCACTCTAATCTAAACAGTATGACTTGCTCGCGGATCTAGCCAAGACCAACCTGCACGACTCACTGTCAACCATTGTGGAGGGGATGGACAGGTCACTAGGCCAAAAGACTAAGTGAATAGTACATCCAAATCACCAACCCAAACCAGTCCACAGAGTCATACTGGATGCGTCGGCTGCCTTGACCTTCATGACAGCAGGTTGGTCATACTAGCGGGCATGGCAACTGTATATATGTTATTAACTGTGTGGATGTGCATACGGCAAGCATGCTCCCGTCACCAGCAATGTAGCACTTTAACGGATCGTTTCAGTATAGGTCCTTACCTTAATGGTGCTGCAACGCCATGAGGAATGGCGAAGGCCAGGAACAGTGACGGATGACATTCTTTTAACCATGTTGCAGACCGCTGCCGCGAACCATGTTGCAGACCGCTGCCGCGAACCATGTTGCAGACCGCTGCCGCGCATTGGGATTATAAGTGCGGCTGAATCATCCGGACCTTTAGAGTGTGTTGTTATAGCGGGTGCATACCCAACACGCCCTACATAGATACAACCTTAGTACACCGTCCATGCTCCTATCATTGTTCTCAGTGCCCGGTACGCAGAACCCCTACAGCATACACTACAACGCCGTCGCCTCAGACAGTGGTCTGTGTCTGGCAGCGTTGTCTGGCATAACGTTGTCACATGTGTGTACTGGATGAGCTGTGTGCGTAGTATTTTGCATAAATGACAAGTTCGGGTCCATGTGGGCAGGAACCAATTGCCAGAGCAACTAGCCGGGCATTACAACTACAGACAGTACGACATCTCAGAGTCAGTGTGTGGTATAATGCCGTATCTCAAACTTGAGGCTCCGGCAAGGAATACCTATTTGTCAGGACAACGGGTTACGCAATATTAGATATAGCCCATGTTTCTATTTGATGGACCAGTGTCTAGTATGTTCAGATACGAGAACTTGGGGAACAATAGCAATAATTGGATGCCAGAGGAACAATCGACGTGGTGTATGTGCAGGTCAATCCACTGTTCGAAAGCATCAATGCGGAGTATATTGCTGTCATTATAACTTGGGGACCAAGTGTGCGATGCGAAAGTATCAACCTATATAGCGAAAGCACGAGCAATTCGACTCGACGTATTAAATCTCTAGGCCTTCCGGAAGTTTGAAGCCAGGCCAGACCGACTGATGGGTATGACCCTTTCTGAGATGAAGTATTCACTGAGCACAATTCCCCCTGTGTATACGTGAATATCGTACATTCCTTGTACTATAGTGTCGTCGCAATTACTCTGATACGCCTGTATTTTTTAATTTTTTAAATCCAGCATACCATTCCGGTGTACCTATATGACGAACTTTTATACACCGATGTGTATTGATATTGATATTAAATATATATGGGTATATACACGTCCGTAAGTTATACATTTGCGATTATATATTGAAGCGACCGTGATTTATCACCCCAATGTAAGTCAGTGCTAATCTTTGACAATGTTTCGCATGCGAAAGGCAAGACACTATCTCTAATAGTAGGGTTTGGTCTATTCGACCTATCTTAAGCTTAAGGGGTGTATATGTCCCTGTGTGTCAGGACCAACACATTTTTAAATAACGAGGGTATAAGTTCCGAATTTGTCTTTCTTGGGAAATTAAAAAAGTATTTCCCTTCGAGCCAAATCTGATACTCTTCGGATGACTACAGCCTTATGCTGCGATTCTCTATTGATGTATATCTTTTTTATCTGACAACTTCTGACACATACCGCTCAATATCACAGCCGCTTAAGGCTTGTAGATGAAGTTCTTTATTGTCTGAGGTGGGGATCTTTGCAATAATATATGGCATATATACATAATCATAGCCTTTCCAGCGACAAGTTTCGTTCGACGCCAATTTGCACGCTAAGCAATAAATACTCACCATCTGGATATCCCATTCACAAGAAATTCGTAAATACTCAGATATATTCTACTGTACTTTGTCCCAATGTCCATACCACAACTGACGCCAATGATGAATTTGAACAACCAGAAAAATCTTAATGAACGATTGATCACTCTTGTTCGCCAGGGTAGCCGTAGGGCGTAGGCTCGTTGCCGTATGTATTTAGGTGTAGCTCGATAGGAGCTTTGTACATATTTACTGCAAGTCTGAAAGTAATTATATAAATAATTCAGTCAGACTCGAGAGTCGAGAGTCGAGAGGCTGAGACTCCCCGAGGGCCAGAACTGAAGTTATTTTTTGTTTTTTACAAAAAGCAAAACAACAAACAACTAAATATTTTTATTTGTGAGCCACGAGGGACTCACTGATAGCAATAAACTAGCTCCTATCTCACTACCAATTAGATTAATAGGGTTTGTGTTATTTCCAATCAGAAAGTATAACTGATAGGTTTGGAAACCTGGTCTTGGGGTTAGTGATAAGGTATAAACAGGACCAGTATTTTGACTATTGAGATGGCTGCAGGCATCACAGCATCAGTCACTCAGCCCTCTGCTGGTCAGGGTCAGGCGGTCACCTGTCACCCTGACAGGTGCATAGCCTTCTACTTTAAAAAATAAGAACAAATCAAAAATCTCGACTATATTGTTCTGAAAATAAAATATATTTAGAATGCTATGCTAATTTTATATACATAATAGAATAAAAAAGTCCGAGGGCTTGGCGGTTGGTCTTGAAACCTTGAAAATACAACTGGGTCCTAAATACCGCCTACGGAGTACGGATTTGTCAGTTCTCGCTCAAATTTTATTGAAACTTCTCCCTCGACTCTCTCTCTCTCTAGAGAGAGGGAGGAGTTAGTAGAGTCGAGAGAGAGGTTTAGAGTCATCTCATGACCGGACTTACCGCCTACGCGGCTATGGCCTACCGGTTATAGGGAAAACCAGAATAAACTTATAAAAAAAGGAGTACATACCAGTCACCACTCTCACCAGTACTTATTTATATCTATAAAAAGGTATTTGTTCAAATAAAGTTGGTGTCAAATAAAAACAAAGAATATTACTAATATCAAATATGTATATAGAACCATGACCTTCGCTACAGTCTCTTTTTACTACGTACTGAGAATCTGAGAGAGAAGTAGAGAAATAATACTACTGTTCACAGAGTACTGCTCTAGAGAGAGGATACTTTGCGGGCTTTATATGGTGTAGTACAAAATAAACTATTGTAGACCTTAGATTGTAGAGTTTTATTTCAAGTGCGTTCATATTGAACAGCATAACTTCTATAGTATTTATATCCTGAAGACCTGAAGTATCTCATTTAAAAAAATAGTTTAGACCTCTTTCGTGCCAAAAGTGTAGAGCATTTAGTGTAGACTGCAGTGAGTGTAGTCAATTGTAGTAGAGTAACATAGTGTAGACTGTTGAGTGGTGTGTTGGCTATAGAGTGTAGAGTGTAGACTGTAGACAGTGTAGCTGTGACCGTAGCCTGTAGTCGTATTTACATAGACTGAGTTTATGATTGATTTTGTTAAAAAATCAAAACAAACAAACTGTGACATGTGTTGAACTATGTTGTAATATTTATTTTGGCCTGTGGGTGAAATCATAAAATGAAGACCGTTGTCCGTGAAACTTAAAACTAGTTGTTTTTTTTAAAAATACAATAGAAGACAATTCTTTTATATTCCCACCGAGGACGACATGTCGTTTAAAAAAAAAACTCAAATGTATTTAAAATCGACTTCACTTAGGCATTTTTATTTTGGGGGCGGATGGAATTCCTATCTCCTCAAAATCAACTGAGCATGCTCCTCTCACTTCGAGTCTACTCTATCTCTCCTTGTGTCTGTAAATAAATACATACATATTTTCATTTTGAATAGTTGATAAATACATATTTTAAAAACCGCTTTTGTTTTCGAAAAAACAATATAAAAAAACTCATGACCCTAGTGAGTTGTTTCTCAGAAATGATTTTCTGTCCTGTGGCGAGAATCCATTTTTCATCCAGCGACAACTTCTACTATTTTACAGCTAAGCTCAATGCGTTAACCAAACAGGCCGACGGTTAGGAATGATTCTGGTTTTATTAAATAGTACTAAATGTGTATTTAATTACAGCTATCCGTTATATATATATACATAAGTTTACACTTACACTTGTTCACACACAAAATCTATCCACAAAATAACTTAATATTCGATTTTAAAACAAAAGGAGCAGGCCAACACAATGGGATTGCTGAATAAAATATTTAGGCGAGTGAGACTGTTTTACGAAAAAGGTGTACCATCGGCGATGGTACTTGATACAACCATCATTGATCGCTATTTTTCCGCTGAAGAGAGCTGCACTTCACAGCCAGAGTCCAAAAGGACTTTCGACAGCAAAATATTTGCCCAGCCACTTGGGGATCCAACCGATACAACCAGCCGAAACCTAACACCAAATTACTTTATCGTTACGAGTGAAATAGTGGCAGACCACTCTCCGGCAGTCAGTTTGTGCTCTTTGCCGCACAGACTCAGCCCACCATCGCATGCTTCACCGAAGGCCTTAAAAATAAAGCTACAAGGGTCAAAACCGCTGGAGCTTCCACGAATAACTCATGTTAACCTTAAAGTAACCTTTTCTGGGACGATATGTACGGAGGGGGAAACATACTCAAGGGATGTGTATGACCGGTCCCCGATGCTTATGGAACAGGTATCGTCATTGATGGATATTTATACCGAGCTCATGAGGTTCAAACTCTGCGAGATGTTGATCCATGAACAGTCTTTGCAGTATGTAAATAAGCACATCAATCGAGCACCTCCAGTTCGGAAACGAGACATGATTAAAACTATTTTAATGATACTGCAAGAGTTTAATTCTAGCCAGCCTTGCTAATTTACGCCGTAATAAAGCAAACCACGGATTATACCAATCTATGTCATACGTTTAATTATGATATAATTTAAAGATACATACACGTGCACTCAATTTTTGTCTCTTATATGGCATGGGTAGTAGACGGGGCAGTCAGCTTTACCGATTCTGCATATTTCGCATGTATTTGTGATACTGTATACGCTATACAGACATGTAGATCTGATCAGCGGATTGTTACATCGCTTGTCACCAACATTCGAGAGGGACAGTGGAGGAAACTGCACACATGCGGCCGAAGAATATGCTACTTCCGTTGAGGGTTGTGGTACCCATCTATACGTGCAATAAGTTGCATGCTATATCAAAATAGTCAAAAGAAAGAGCCGCGAGCGTATCATTTGTTCAGATCACATCACGTCAACCACTGGCATATATTTGAAAGCGTATACGGCCGTGATATGACAAGGGATTTATGCAACTTCAACTACAACACGGAAAACTGCCTGTTGTGTGTATCTTCTGGACATAGGCCGATGAATTGATTAAACAATGAAATCGACCAGAGGACTGAACGACTGTGTAGTACTAGGTAGTGTTGTGTTGTGTGAATATTCGCGGTTTTTTATTTCGCATATTCGAAGTATGTAATGTTGCGTGGTTATTTCAAATATATTGGTCAGACTGTCTCGTCGACTCCATCGGCGTGTATGCCATATGCATAAACATAAACTTTTGGTTATGAAATTGAGCAGGTCTTTACTGACATTTTGATCAAACCGACAGATTCCGGCAAGACTATCTGTACCCTTTTGTCTAGACCTTTGCTAGCACGCTCACGACCTCCACTTAGCAGATTGAATGAAAGCCAGAAACGGGCACACTGCGCATGCCCTTCAAGATTCGGCAATCAAAAATCACTGGCTATGTCTTAGTACTGCTAGCGGTATAGTACAATCCATGAGCGTGGTATATAGCTTGTAATATGAAATCACTAAATCAGCTATGGGTTATGCTATTTCGTTCAATACCAACCCTAGTCATTTTTTTGCTGACTATAAAAGAATTCCATTCCTCCAGGACTCGTGGTCAAAATTTCGATTCAGATATTTATATGATTCTTTGATCTATTTAGTAGGAGCCAGTAGAAGGTTAAACTTGTGGCAGTGTATATCTATCCCCTATCGTGCATAATTAGCTCTCAATCAATGTATTTACTTTCTAACAATGGTGCGCATTTCTAGCTCTCAGTCCAATCCAAGTGATTTTTCGTAAGGAGCGATGATTACCTATCGGAAAAACTTGACTATACCTCGTTTGGAACTAGCCTTTCACGACAACATTTAATTATGTTATAAAAAATACGTTTCCGTGGGAACCTGATATGTGACCTTTGAATAGCTAAAATTAGTAGTGAATCTGGCCAGCCGACTCACCTAAGTGTAGAAAACGGAACCTTTCTAACGTCTTCAAATCTCGGTGCGCGGCTGCAGGTCGATACATGTAGCTCTGTGACTTCTAAGAAGCATATAAACACTATAGGCCTGTGCGTAATTGTGAAATGAATAAAGAGTACACCAGTACATGCCGTGGACGA
>LUCW03002472.1:10000-21319 GCA_001586965.3 Sphaeroforma sirkka | reverse complement strand
TGACTGTTGTCATGTATGCTTAAGAAGCAAGCCTGCGAAGAACGTTTTCTCTTGGCATACCAGTTGCTACGAACAAAACTGGCGTAATCATCGGCGGTCGGAACGCGCATAAGTTATCCGATGTTCCAAATTTTCGTCACGATGGTTTAGCTTGTATACTGTTGATTGACAGTCATCAGCTTTGTCTGCTGTCCCTCTTGTATGTGGGAGTTCCGGGTGTCTGCCGGTCACAGTCCATTGTGCACGAGCAGGTCCCCACGTGCGGATAACAGAACCAGCACAAAGAGCAACAGCGAAACCGGTGACGGCGATGACTGGGAAGATCTCAGCGGGGCGGTGTTAGATGAAACTGGTGAAAGCTTTGGGCAGACATGGTAGGAGATGTTATATACTGTTGTTGGTATTTGCTCAAAATGTTTTTTAGTGTGGTGTTGTGTTTGTGAATCTTTTAATTTATATACGGTTTGGGCGCTCATTTTCAAGAGGTGTCACTGTTGCTCTCTCTCTCTCTAAACGTACTGAATATAACTCAACTCCTCGTAATAAAACGTAAATACATATGTGCTTTTGCCATTGATCTAGAGAGAGAGCAAACTCCATACTCCAGACTCCAGACTCTCTACACAATAGTACACAGTGAGATTGTGACACCTCGACGTGAATAAGTACTGGCTCATCATTCTCGGCGGATTGCTCGTATGTATGTATATGTTTGTCCCCGCCACCCGGCGGCGCGTTAATAGGATTTGACGATTTGAACATCATAAACGATATACATATCATATTGTCCTTTTTTAAACAAATATGAAATATCGACGTATTAAACATTAACGTGCAAAGCCACGCGAACCTAATCAAAACGCCAATAATTGAATTAAGCCATTAAAAGCCATATAGCCAAAAGAGTGAAAGAGCCCAAACTACTCTACTGAATACTCATAAAACTCCAAAAGTAGATATGTAGGATACTAGGATACTAGGGTCACATTACTCAGTCTGGTATGTTACCAATAACAGTTTTGAGTTTCACGGTTTTGTCGGTTGTGTTTTTTTTAATTTATTTGATTTTTCAGTGTATTCATGAATCTCAATCTCGGATCTCTAATCTCCTGGCCTCCGGCCTTCATGAAAAAGTTCCAGACCTTGTCTTTACTGTTTTGGCTTTTCTGTACAGAATAGTGATTATTATTCAGTAACCACTGGAGTAGCGCCTACACTCTACAGTCTACACTCTACAGTCTACACTTGACACTTGACACTCGACAGTGTAAATATGTAAATACAATAGTGAATAGTGAATAGTGAATATGTACGGTAAATAGTGAATACCAAATATCGGAATATATAATTCAAGTTAAAACTGAAAAAAAATACATATAAAGGTATACGGAAAAAAATCTGGATTTCAAACAGAACATCATCAACAAACATCGCCTAAGCAAATACTCAAAACAGATTTGTGACATTTGTCCAACAGAAATTTCCATCATGTCTGCCAAAGCTTTCACTAGTTTCATCCAACACCGCCCCACTGAGATCTTCCCAGTCATCGCCGTCACCGGATTCGCCGTTGCTCTCTGTGCTGGTTCTGTCATCCGCACGTGGGGACCTGCTCGTGCACAATGGACTGTGGCCGGCAGACACCCAGAACTTCACATCCAAGAGGGACAGCAGACAAAGCTAATGGCTGTAAATCAACAGTATACAAGCTAACGAACTCCACATTCAATAGGGACAGCAGACAATTACTAAACCTAGTATACCAGGGGTAAAGTGATTGAGAAAACCTATTCTGTGAACACGTATTTTTTTTTGACATCCTATCAGTCCTATAACTCTACGAGATAAAACGTGGAAACATATGGCAGCGAAATAGGTTGACTGTGCGAGTATGTATTGTATACATCATAAATTAAACTCAATCAATAATGCATATTCGTTTCAAAATTACAGTATAAAATCGTAGAATAAACATTGAGACAATGACTGATTCCACATGTCCAACAAAATTCAAATCTGCAGTATGAAAGGAACATTTTTGAAGAAAAAAAACGATGACATCTCCATGCTCGAGACCACCTCTAGACAACTAAACGAGCGTATTGAACGTCAGATGTATATATATGTTGGTATACATTCATATATATATATATATATATATATTATGTTGTGTGTGTGTCTGTGTTTGTGTGTGTGTATATATTCATGCATATATATATATATATATATATACATCAGAGATATATGTATATATATATATATATATATATATATGTGTTTATATATATATATATATATATATATATATATATCTATATAAATGTTTATATATTTATATTTATATATGTATGTATATGCGTGTGTGCGGGTTTTATATACATATATATATACATATTGATTGTGCGTGAGTGAGTATTGAGGTGTTGTTGGTGAGTTGGCAAGTGCCATTGTTATTGTGCGTTGGGGTATAAGAGGGTTTATATATATATATATATATATATTATTGTATATATATATATATATATATATATATATTATATGGGTTAGCTATATATATATATATATATATATATATATATATATACATATATATATGCATGTTTTGTATATCCATGTATATATATATATATATATGTATATATTGATATTATTATATATATATATTATATATATATATATATTATATATATACATATATATTACATATATATATATATAAAACACACGCGCGCATATACAACAACATATATGCCATTCATATAACATATGTATGAGATATTATGTATTGTATATATATTAGCATGCATGCATATTTCTTGATGTGTATATAATAATATTATATATGTATATATAATACAATAATATATATATTGATGATGATGATATTATTGTGTATTTACGGACATAATATTACATATGTTGGCATTAATATATGTATATCGTGTGATGTAATACAGAATATATAAAAATGACATCAGATTGGATAAAAACATGGGTTACGCACACCATGCACATCACACACACGCACAACGCACGTATGTATTACGGCTATATGTATTATATGTATATTATATATAATGCATTTACATATAATGTATGGATACAATGGATGGATGGATGGAGAGGAGATGGATGGATATGCATATGCCCATTGCTATACATGTATGCACAGACACCACAACGCATGCACTATGTATTGGCGGTATGCATATATTGCATGTACATCTTTATATATGGTTTTGTGTATATATATATAATATGTGTGCGTTGTTGATGGGTTTTGTATATTATTATTTATATATGTATGATGTAATATGTATATATATATGCATGATAACATAAATGCAAAAAAAAACACTGACATATGTATATATATGGCGATAATATGTATATATGTATGTAATATTAATAATATATGTATGTATATATGTATTAATTACATAACATATATATTATGTTATATACATATTGTGTATGTGGCGGCATGCCGTAATGCATGTATGTGTAATAATAATAATAATATATATATTAGTTTAACTTAATATACACGTGTGCGTATGATATAATATGCACATGTACTATATATAATACATATTATAATAATATATATATATATATATGTATTATATATATATGTGATGAGTATATAGATATATAATTTGTTTTGATCCTGTTATATATATATATATACTTTAGCTGGTGCATGTCATCTTTGTATACATGTTTATATTCACAAACACATACATATACATCATACACGATAATATATATATATAAATATAGATATATATAAATACATGTATAAGTATATGTAGATACACACACATGTATACATTGTGTGAGTGTATATACATGTTAAAGTGCATGTATGTATGTATACTTTTACAATAAACTCATATATTTCTTTGTCTCTTCATTTTGCTAATGAATACATCACGATACTACAATGCCAATGAATACTGGCAGCAACTTTTATTGCAGGCTACAATCTAAATTTATTGTATTCTAAGTATATTTTATTCATTTAAGGTTATTTGGTGTACTCTCAATACATGGTTGCAGTCATGCATATTTAAAGCGAGCATACAGACAGTAGTCTCGTGGCATACCAGTTGCTACAAACAAAACTGGCAGCGGTCGGGGCGCAACTCACGTATCCGGTGTTTTACATTTTCGGTTTGATGATTTAGCTCCTGTATTGTTGATTTACGGACATCAACTTAGTTTGTTGACCCTCTTGGATGTGAAGCTCAGGGTGGCGTCCAGCAACGGTCCATTGGGCACGAGCAGGTCCCCAGGTACGTGCAACCGATCCAGCACATAGTGCGACCGCGAATACGGTAACAGCAACCACTGGATAAATCTCAGCGGGGCGATGTTGAATAAAACTCATGAAGGCTTTGGAAGACATTTTGATTTAATTAGTTGATTTGACAAGAAGTTGATTGTAGTACTGAATTACTGTAGACAGAATAGCATGGTTTTATAGCCTTTAGACCCTCAACAAGCCGGCAATTGTATAAAATACATTGCAATTTGCATCCGCCAAACGGGTCCAGAGCACACATGCACAATCATCAATGAAAAATCGTAAATAGTTCAATTTCAGAACGGGCATCTTGAAACGGCCACTTCTCCTTGTCAGTGTGAAGTTCTTGTGTTGGCACTTGGCAGGACTGAGTCAGGACTCAGGACATCTTGGAGGCATCAGATATCGAAAATTCGCTGCCCGAGCCGCCGAGACAGGCCGACACGGTATCCGTTTCGTGATATTTTACCGATTTAAAGGTGGAACATGTGCTTTTTGCCACAGTTGTGCACAACTAGTAAAAATTAAACAATGCCCTATGAAATATACATGTACTATAGTCCAATGAGTCACTCCAAACCATCTTTCTTCGTATATATATATTTTTATGGTGGTACCGAATCAGAATCCACGAGGCGGGTGCGGTGAATCACAGCAGTGGCTGACTCTGTGGTTTATGGCTGAATTTTGAATTTGAAATTCACAAGTTCACTCTCAGTGACGCACAGTCGCTCGTCAGTCTCGTGTGCAGGTCACGGCGACTCATCGACTTTGGCGCCAGGCGGCTCAAACTGCCTCTGTTTTCTGTAGACAGTTTAGTCAGAAAGTCTGTAACTCTCTATATTAGTCGATGTTTTTTTTAACAAATTAGAAAATACACTAATAAAAAATCTAGTATATTTCCATAAGCCAATCATTTTTTAGTAGCAGCGCTACGAGTAGAGTTTGTTTATCAAAGTATCTGAATCGCTCTCAGACCTCAGTGGCTCTTAAATCTGAGCAACTGAGTTGAGACTTGAAACTTGAGAGTGACTCGACAGTTATATTTACGAGTTGTTGAGATACCGAGTTACCGAGTTGCCGACATGCCCGAGCCCGTGTGAGTGTCCCGTGGATTGTGAGTCAGTGACTCCAGGAGTCTGGAAACTCGGTGAGTCATAGTCGGACGATTGCATTGATGTATTTACCGATAACTAGTATGTAAAGAAATATTGCTATTTAAAAAATATATACATTTTTACAAATACATAGTTTTTTGTTTTTCAAAAAACAAGTATATTGTGTGCCTAAAATACTGCGACGCAGAGAGCCAGAGACTCGAGAGTCGAGAGTCTAGAGTGACAGGACTAATAAGAGAGCATCTTGTGACTTTAACCGAGTCGAACTTTGTCTTGGTTCTGGCCTTATGAGACGCCTACACCTGGACGGTTGGACCTCTGGCCCTGGTTGCCGGCCCTCTACTCTGTGGCCAGTAGTGAGGTGTTGGCAATGGCAATTGTTTTTGGACTGACTTGTTATTGGTCATTTCCCTTTATTTGCTGTCCGCAGTTCTGGATTCTGGGCTTTTGTATGACTTTTTTTAAACTTTTTTAAACTTTTTGTGTGCTCTACTTAGCGTATCCGTCTATCGGCAGAAAGCACTGGCTCTTCAAAGTGAGGGAGTAGCACACTCTTGACTCCACTGACTCCACTCACAGTCTCACACTGAGTCACTGACTGAGCTTCAGGACCAGCAGTGCCTTCACCAAAGACGGCAAAGAGTTGACAACAAACAACTTCAGGCTTCACATTGTTTCAAATTATGCATATTTGGTCAATTTCTACTCATATTGCTCTGTCTTGTAAAAGAGTCGTAAATTCTTCGAATGTTTCTATTGGTTTCCGAGAATTTGGTAATTTCACCATTCCGTTGTCTTTCGCTCATCAGAGACACCAGTCTCTCCTCGTGAAGACATGAACTAAGTTTAAAAAAATGAACTCGCGTGGAGTCGTGCACCCGCTCCCCACCCGAACCCCCTAAATACTTGTTTGTTTTTAAAAAAAACAAATATATATATTATAGAATACATACAAAATGAAATTCAGGATAAAAATATGTATTTGAAGTCAGAACTGCCAACTGTCAAGTGTCAGGGTCCTGACGAGCAATTGAATCTCAGAATCTGAGATTTTTTTGGTAGAAGAATATCGAACATATTTGCGACAGAATGCCACCGTCTTAAAATAACTAAGCGGCGGAGAAAATTCTTGGAAAAGTATAGTAATTTCCAGGAATGGCGCTGGATCTCCAACTCTCCAAGACTCCCCGAGTCCCCAGAGGCCCAGACCCTACTACTAAGTAGTATGTAGTACTGAGAGTGTGAAGAGCTGAAACCTAAACTTCACTGGTACCTGGGTTCTGTGAGCCGGTGAAATAAACACAACACAAGAATATACAATATTTCGTGTGTATTATTTACCACCATATGTGTAGATTGTGTACAATCCTCCAATATCAAAACATGTCAGATAGAGTGATATTATCTGTTTTGAGAGCAACATTTGACTATCCCGGGAGCCGACTCAGGGCACCGATTGAATGGTCTGCCACCCAATGGTGTCCGCCTGTCAGCTGGATCATGGATGATTGTAAATAGTATTGTTAATTGTACGGTGTGCCCTCTGTGGACTGCTGTAATATACTGTCGTTTGTAATTTGTACCCTGAATCACGAATGAAATAGAATAACGTGTACGCTACCACGGACATTCTATCAACAATTCAACATACTCGTTGTATATTTAACAGTAATGAAAGTCATGGCACCGTGCAAAAATAAAAATATCCGATACAATACACTCACAATGGTAAACGGACAGCAAAATTACGAGTACTTCGTACTAACGCACGTTAGCAGCGGAGACGACAATGTCTTAAACCTTGCCTCGCAAACGGGCTGTGCAGGTATCGTACGCAGCCTTGTACAGCGTGGTAGATCTCACGCTGCTGCCGGCACCAAAACAAACTCATCGAGGGGTGGCGTAGGTAAAATGTCCGCAGGGGAGAGCAGGCGACGCTCTGTGACAAGATCGTCCTCTATTAACCGCAGGCGTAGTATAGCCACACACGTTAAATGCTTGCGCACCCAAACACACTCTACCAATGGAATTAATATCCTAACACAGGCGGGTAAGCTCGTATCTAGTTCACGCACACATCGCACACTACACAAAGCCGACTCGGAAGCATTCGAGTGGAAGAATGGACATATGCGAGCCGTATCCTTACTATTAAACACAGACGACAGTAAGTTTAATGTCGTGATGGACCCTATGGAGGCACTGGGATGGGCTAATGAACGAGGGTACTCTGGGATTGTCTCTGCCTTCGCACGCGATACGAAAACTTCGGTTCAAAATCTGGTTGAACCGTTCTCAATGTCAACGGTGTATGGGTTGGATCAGTCGGTGGTTTCCGGGGTGCACGTGGCCATGACACAGAGTCGTGTCCGTAGGTAGTCAGTTGCCCATTCGTAATCAATAATTAAACGCACACAACACTACAGCTCACATAATACGATAACCACACGACGAAAGCAGTTGAGATGATATTTTTATTATCCGTGTTAGTTTCCATGTATGTTTATGGTTAATGTAAGTGGACTACAATCGATGAGCTGGATTTAGAGCAAGTGATCTAAATTTGTTGCGAGGTCATATACCAATACCAGACAATGCACAACACACAGAACATATGCCACAGACAGCTGTGATCTGCAATCACCGTATCCATATCTCAGTGTAGCTTATGTTGGCTAATTTCAGTGTAACGTATGTTGTCATATTTCAGTGTAACTTATGTTGTGCATATGCCAATGTAGGTTGTAGCACCTAGCTGGTCGTTGGTCTTCTGCACAGTCGTAATCATTTACTTGCGCATGCACGTGTGCAGGGAACGTGTGATGATACGAATCTGTATTTATAAATTCGTTTTGAACTCTGCGAGACATCAATCATCATTGTTCCCGTTCAAAACGTAAACGGCATCATGGCGTGATTTATTATTTAGCACACAATTTATTTCTTCAATTGTAGTGAGAGCAACTTAAAATTCTCCGAAATCGGCGCCATAGCCGAATACGGAGTTGATGCGCTTTAAGTAGTTCTGCTTCCAACCGTCTTTAGTTTTATCTGCCTCCGCTTTAGGTACTCCCTACAATGACGGAAGTGATCGCAGGTTGTTAGTTAGTTAGTTTGTTAGTTAATTAGTTAGTTGGTTAATTAGGTAGTTAGATAATTAGTTAGTTAGTTATGGTTGGTTGTTTGGTCGGTGAGGTTCAGTTAACACAAGACGCGTGAACGCACGACCAATTGCAACATGTGCAATGGTGGATCCGAATACAAAAAAAAGATCCTTATACACATCCAGGTGTCTCGGTAGTCACACGACCCAAACGTATCAATAAACGACACAGAACAACACCTGAACAAACAGTAGACACCCATCCATTGGAGACGTAGACTCTCATCCATTGGAGACGTAGACTCTATGGCGGGTGAGCGTCAATACCCCACACTGAGCGCAGGCTATGTGCTTGCAGGAACACACCAGAGTCAAAATACCACCAACACACAATCACAACGTTACCAAAAATGTAACATGGCAAGGACGCCTTCAGGCTTACTTCATGTGTGACAGAAGGGCACCAGTGCTCGCATATACAATAGACAAGGTACAGGGGATAACGGTACACCCACCCTAGGACTACCTACACTAATGACCCTCCACCAATACACTCTACCCTGCACACCCTACACCTAAACCCTTACGACATAATATTTTGGTACACACCCCCACCTACCTTAGATCACCCTACCCTAAGACAGCCTACGTTAGTACACCCTATACCCACCCAAGTATAATATATATATATATATATATATTATAGTGGAAACACGCACCCACAGCACCCAAATGTTATGAGCCCATTTATGTGCACACATGACATAAGCGAGTAATCACAACACACACCAACAGTACCCAGATGTTATGTACTCAATAGCTATCAATAGAAACCATTTATGTACACACATGCTAGCAATCACAACACACACCCACAAAACACAAAAGCTATGTACTCAATAATTATCAATACAAAACATATATGTACAACAACACCCACCACAAAACCCGATGTTTTGTACTTAATAGCTATCGATACAAACCATTTATGTACAACAACACACACCTATATATAGAAACCGTTCATGTACACACATACGTATCACATACAAACATAACCACCACTGCAAAGCAAAACAACAAATGCACATCCCAAGATAAACCCTAAACCATAAAACATACGGATTGATTGATGACCACAGCCGTTGAGCTCGAGCCCTGGGCGAATGTAATGGTGACTTCGGAGTGATGTGTGCCATTCCATGACGCGAATCGCCACTTCTGTCTGATGAGTTTGGCTGGTTCCTGCAAAAGTAATTAAATGGCAACATGATTGAATACACCAAATACATAGCAAAAAGAGGTTAGAATAAATGAAATAATAAAGATAATTGGGACTGTTTGATCATGTTGGCTGGTTCCTGCAGCATATATTATATACAACACACCCAGGATATTCAATACCGTTACTTGTATATATCGAATTCTGGTCATAGAAAATCAGAACCAGCACGTGCGTTATGTCGTATTATCAGTCCATGTGCTTCGTCGTGTTACCAGTAGTACGTCTTATGTATGTGTCGTATCACTAACAGTACGTGTGCTATATCATATATCATCAGTCCATGTGCTTCGTCGTGTTGCTGGTACTTCTTATGTATGTGACGTATCGCTAACAGTACGTGTGTTATGTCGTATTATCAAGTCCATGTAGTTCGTCGTATTACCAGTACGTCTTATGTACGTGTCGTATCGCTAATAGTACGTGTATGTCGTATTATCAGTGCACGTTATGTCGTCGAGGGATATGGTTACACGCACAACACGTCAAAGACTTATCCTATAAAAGACAAACAGCTGGGTACAGTCGAAAAGAAAATCCTATGGGTGCTTAAAACCCTTGAACCCTAAAACCCAATACTATCCTACAAACTACTTTTTCAACTAATACTCATCCCGTTGCCTACAAATATATATGTACACTGACAAGCCTATGGCAACGAGCTGATTGCTTCTACATCCATCATATACATTCATAAGAGTTTGTGCCAATTAAATATATACATTACAAATACATATATGCCATGGCCGATTGAATAAGTACACTACAAACATACATCTATTATAAGTACATAACAAACACATATACATCTATAAGTACTTGCCAATCAAATGGATACACTACAAAACAACCAGCAAGTATTTGTCCATTGAAGAGATACTCCTAAGCATGGCGTCCGCCGCGAACACATACCAATTCCAGGAATTCGCCCGTCACATTGCCACCGAACAGCGCCCATTTCTCACCAACCTTCGGCACCATCTACACAAACGAAGTGTGCATATGATCAGTTGTGCAAAAGAACGCTTTGTAAATTAACGCAGGATACACACACAGATCAAATAATGGTAGATAATCACGCACAAACACACACACATATATATATATATATATGTATATATATATATAACACCACAAATAAACACGCATATAACACACACACACACACAAATATAATGATTGCAATTGATTCAGTAATTTGTTTGATATGCCCAGCTTACACACAAAAATAAAACACACATGTACACACAAGAATAACCCATATATGTAGATACAATATGACCCACACATGTACACGCAAACATACATCACACATATACACACAAACATAAACCACACATATACACACAAACATAAAACACACTCGTACACACAAACATAACCCACACACGTGCACACCAACATAACCCACGCATGTACACACAAACATACACCACACATATACACACAATTATAATCCACACATGTGCGCACAAACATAAAACCACACATGTACTCACAAACACAA
>LUCW03002472.1:0-2500 GCA_001586965.3 Sphaeroforma sirkka | reverse complement strand
CTCAATACCCATGTATAGTCACCCTGGTTCTATTTGTGTACATTATTATGTGTGTTATTGTGTACTGAACACTCATCTATGCAATCATGCAAGTACTTGGTGTACACCATCAAAGGTAGTACGTACTGTAATCCAGGTAGTGAATGACTTTTTATAAAGGGTGAAGATAATCCGACAAGGCTATCAAGTGGTGTAAGTATGTATAGCAAGCAAGCTTGTATACATTAATGTTTGTGTTCCTTGCTATTTGCTGATATGTATGCTTATTTTTACTATGAAAGTCATAGAGGGGTAAAACAACCTTACACAATTCGATTTTTCTAGGGGACCTGATTATGTACTTGTGAAATATCCGAACGGAGCCCTTTTTTTTATCTTTTAGGACACAGCCCACGCAAGTCATGACCCAGAAAGTCCATTCGGGACAGTGCCGGATTGCTCAGCGCCGAGTGCCTGTCAATGTCACCCATGACGAGTCATGACTCACGAGCATACTTTTGATATCAGTGGGATAATCAGCGCCATCACTCCACGGATGAAACGGCAGGATAAATATAGTGTCGTGTGTATTTATAACTGTTATAACTGTATATTGATATTACAAGAGCACTTGGATTACCAGCCCAGTACGGTGTTTAGAAAGTGGAGTGTTTTAGATACGGCTTGTCCTATCAAGAAAACAAACCTATATATCTTGTAAAGGCACACGAAAGACACACGACACTTGGTATACCATCAGAAGAGTTAGAACAATTCGCCTATTGTCCTCATACATACATACCCCATTATCCCTTGGAGCCCTGGGAACTCTCCCACCACGAATCAGTGGGTTATAAGCAATAAGAATAGGAGGGTGTAGAGCATCACATTCAATACTGGGCCACTCCTGACATGACATACTATACACCCCATTAACATGACCGAGGTGAACGATGATTTGCATCCACTCACGTTCAGCACAGTTGAAAACGCTGTGCGTTATTGGAAGGGACTGCACGATGAGGTGGAGAGTGAGTATGCCGAATACAAGGAGACCAGTGCTGACTATGAGCATGAGTTGGAGATAGAGATGGGACAGTTGGAGGAGAAGCTCAAAGAGGCCCACCGCATCAGACAGAAGGAGTTGAACGAAGCGGAAAAGCTCAGGGTAGGCTGTATCTAATATTTTTGTTGTCTAAGGCGTGATTTTGTAGATGCTACTGTGTATGTACTTTCAAGTCATGAAAATATGGCTTCATGACTTATAGCATTAGTACAAATGCATACACACTCGGTATATATATATATATATATGTGTGTGTGTGTTGTTTCAAGTCTTGTGTATATGGCTTCATAGCTTATAGCATTGGTACAAATGCATACACACTCGGTATATATATATATATATATATATATATATATATATATATATATATATATATATATATATATATATTATATATGTTTATATATACATACATAATGCATGTATGTATGCTGTACATATTATATGCTGCACTAACTGACACACGCTACCGTCATAGCAATATATATATATATACATATACAATGTGTAACGATTATATATATATCTCTTTGGTGTATATATGGATATATTATGTAATAGCATATTATATTATATTATTATTATAATATTATGTATGTAATATAACATATGTATATATATATATGTATATATAATTATATTATTATATTATTATAACATATTATTTACATGTTTATAGCTGATATATATATCAATATAGCATAATGATGATGTGATGATGATGTTGATGTGATGTGCATAATATGTATATACATGATGATGTTGATGATGTGCGCAGCGTGACGTGACGTATGTACGTATGTAGCGTGTATGTATGTATGTATATATATGGTATGTATGTATTATAATATTAATAATTATATATTGATATACATTATACGTATGTATATACATAATATATATATAATATATATATGTATATATGCATTATGCTTACATATGCACACACACATAATATTGTAATAATATATAATAATATTTATTATTATATATATATATATATATATATATATATATATATATATATATATATATATATATATATATATATATATATATATATATGTGTGTGTATGTATGTATGTATGTATATATATATATATATATATATATATTCGCATACACGCTTGATTCTCAATTCTCGTTGCGCGATAAGTCTAGGAGTATACCTCCTTGATGTTTTACTCGTATAGCGTAATATTGTATGGTACGGTGTTATACTCTCTTCAGTTACAGCTTCGTAATTCTCCATGTACTCTTGTTACATGAACTCTACCTTGAGCATTTGCTACCAACGATTTTAATAGGTATGTTTTTTAACTCATTTTCCATTGTTGTGTATATTTTTGCCATAGACGGCTCATGATAAACTAGCACGGGACAGTTATAACATCCAGGATCGACTACAGGCACAACTGACCACATCCGAGGAATGAGTGTCAGAAACTCAAACTT
>LUCW03002471.1:0-31853 GCA_001586965.3 Sphaeroforma sirkka | reverse complement strand
AAGCGAAGTCTAACCTATAACGCTTGTGAGGTTGCATACCTAGGAAGGCTCCGGTACCAACAGCCGCGCCCCCGAGAAAGCCCAATAGTGAAGCTTTGCTCATATTAATGATTATAGATGCCTCTGTATTACGACAGGTGTGTATGTGACAGGTCTCCCACTCCACCGAACGACTTCAAATAAACAGAACTAATATAGGCAGTGTATATATTATGCATGTAATATTTACTAAATACAGCACCGTATACGTACTGTACCGACAAGTTGGGGGGGGGATTTTTTCATAAAAATATATATCGAAAGTGATGGGAGGCTTTTCTCAAAAATCAAAATGATCACTTTTGGCAGTATGCACATTCTCGAAATTGCCATGACCAGTGCCAAGTGCCAACCTCTGGCCCTGGATTCTGGAGGACATCAGGAATCTGGAATTCACAGGAAAGTGCTGTCTCTGAAAACAATAAATACACTCACACACACACGCACACGCTCTCTCTCTTCTCTCTCTCTCTCATTCTCTAAAGAGGGACCAGGGATGATTTTTATTTTCTACTCCCCTCTACAGTGCAGCCGCCTTTCTTTTTATTTACCCGGTTTACTACCAAGGTATTTTGTATGTACATGTACATACGTACATACTTCAATCAAATTCGGACCTGAACGTATGAGGTTTGACGTTGGATGCGTGTCTACATAACCTACATACATAAAAAAACTATATTTTAAACCAGGAAATAATGGTATAGGGGATATTCGCAGTGACATTTTTACGTGTAGAGCGTGTACAAACTGTCGCCAAAGGAGGGTTGGTAGAAATTAGAAGTAGGTGATGCCATTTAGCCATTTTTTTTTGCAATGGGGACAGTGGAATTTAAAAGACTACCTGTTGAATAAATAATATGCACGCGCGTGTTTGTCGTGGGTGTCCGGGGTTTGAGGTATTTTACACTGCACTAGCGACCGTCGCTACACTCAAAGCCGGTACACACACTGGTCGATATTTAGAAGTAGGTGCATAATATACGGATTCAGTTTTCTACGCACAGTTCGCACTCACACCGTCTTACGTCCTCAACAGTCTTCCTGCTAGATGGCTGCGATCGTGGAATGTGTTATTTACCAATTTCTCACTTTAGAGTTGGGAGCGCCACCCTCCCTGGAGATGCGCTTTACATGAATGCCGTGCACTTCACCTCAATGTATTAAAACTCGTCTCGAAACCCTTTGGTTCACACCAATCAGCCTCTATTTGTATCGCTTTGGATGTTACGGTGGTGTGCTTTTACAACGTATGTAGAATACTTATGTGCGGTTATTGAGAGATGGCGTGAAGTGCCTAAACTGCGCTCGTTTCTAGTGTGAAACTTATTGCACATATATCTACCACAGCTATTGTGCACCAGCTTTGCCGAATTAAATATCAAAATTGCTTTTCACCGTGGATCTGTATGGTTCGTTCATCCGAGCGAGTTTTGCGGCAGGTACCCTTTATTTGGCTCAAACGTTAGATTTGCTGATGGACCTAATGTCAGCTGCAAAGCACGAGAGTTTGCACTCGAAAGTAATGTTTAATGGCTTCGTCAATATCTTCTATCATTTCTGCTAGATGGCAAACATACATTAATTTATACATGAACACATCTAACAATTTAAATTTTGAAAAATATTGATCACAATTTTTAAATACTGCGTGACTGCGTCAACGAATTAATAATTCCATAATGCTTTAGTAGTGTAAAGCCAGGGGGCAGCAAACTCATGTTCCTTTAAAATGACAAATTACATTGACATTCCAGTAAATGTCTACTTAAGAGAGTGACTATGTATATAAGTAATATTTAGTCAAATAACTTAGGCACTATTTTGATACCATCATGAGACATTATTTTCAAAATGCAAGGTGACGCGACATGTAGCATGACACGTGTGAAGAATTGCTAAGAGCATTACGCTACAACCAACATAGCGGTGCCTGCTGTTATTCTCTGCCGCGGGAACGAGTCACTCTCCCCTTGAATGGGAGGGACTAACTTAAAGCGACATTAGTTCACAATCGTACCGTACGCAAATATACTAGTATTTATACATCTCAAATTGCCCAGGGTGTCGTGGTCCACATCGCTAACATTTCAAAGTAGTTTCACACGTGCACTGTGCGGGGTCTGTGAACCATTGTATCATCTTGGTTCGCTCATCTGTGGCATTCTCACAATTCCCATAATTGGATAATTAAATACCAACAAAAAGTGCTATTTTGTATTTAAATCTCCGAATTCCGTCAGAAGTCATGTATTTAGTAAAACACCTTTGCCATTAGGGAATTGTCGTAAACTACTGTAAACAAAACGATGATGTATTTAGTAAAAATAAAAAGTTTGTACCTTCGAATATCACATTGGCTTTCGCGGAGTTTCGCCTGCTCCGACTTCTCAAGCTCTCCATTGATTCCCTGATCCCTCTCTTTCGTGTCATAGGTCTCTCTTGCCTATCGCTATCATCTCATCAGCTGACAGTGATGTGCATTTATTGTCCGGAGATCTGCGGAGGATGCTGCATATATTGAGTGCTTAAGTTAATGCCAAGTAATGAGTACCTGATTTAATGTATAGTAGCGGATGCATGGGTTTTCGATCCGCCAACACAAGTGGCACTACTGCAGCCGGTACCCCCTCAAACCCACACAAGAACAAACATTGCGCACATGTAACACATCTGGTGTCGTATTTGAACATTAATGTGTTAGTACCAATAGATAAGCAGTGGTGTTAGTCTGTACGACGTATGGTTTTCAAGTCTAGTTGTACACGCAATGTCAAGTATCTCTGACCCTCCGCTGTGGTGGCGGTGGCACCGATGGGTGTGTCGATGGGCCGAGACGATCATCATCGTTGGCGTGTGCGCACTCGTAGTCTTTGTACCGCAGCTGCAGCACACAACATCCCTTGTATTCGCAAACGTCGCAGAAACTGTGCACACTGTGTTATCGCCAATACTTGATAGTGGAGCACACATTATGGGCTCCGATGGACTGCTGGGTGCAAGTGGCCCTATACATCCACAATCAGACAACATGCATCAAGAGAAGCAAACCATCGCAACACCACGTCGTATGTGCAATATCCGAAACCCTGTACTCAATGCAGAGTGCCACTTGAAATTTGATTCGAAGTGCCAAGTTGTGTGCGATGAGCAAATGCAAACGTCTGTAACGGACGAGAACGCTGCTGATGCAAAGAAGTCTAACACGACACAAGTAGGAACACGACGAGTAGATGTGTACCAACTGAGACTACAACACATACCCGACACGCTCAGTCAAACACAGACCACACCAGAGGCAGAGGCAGCCACTCTACACAACAACCTCAAGGCAGTGGAATCCATCGAACGAGAGCTTCACAGGTGCGCAGGCGTGAGTGATGTGTGCAGTTACCAATAGAATTTATACCATGGCTCAGAACGCAGCGATATGTATACACATAGGTGATTGGATGTCGGTTGTCACAGCTGATGTACAAGCTGTCATCTCGTCTATTCTGTACTATGAATCTATCTAAAGTACACTGATATGAATGTTATGTCCACGGGGCCACACAGTTGTTTACTACGACATACATATCCGTTACTTTATGATTTTCTCTCATGCAGCAAAGCGTGGGCCTCCACGAGGCTTATGTGATCCATATGTATCATACCATCAGCTCACATATGCAAACGTGGGATCAGCTTACAAATTGTGACAACACACTACACACTCATACTATTTGCAAGTTGATACAACGAGCTATAGGAAGAAGTGTTGTTGCCGATGCAAACAGTTGTCCTACACGGAAAGGCACCTACTAGTCATATATATCAGAGAATACGCACACATTAAACGAGACCTTCAGTTATGTTCATGTCAGGTAGCTTGATACTCTTGAAATTTAAACAAAAATTACTGTCTATGACCTCATTGTGCACACGTGTTTGTTTTGCATGGTCCTATACAATTACTGTCTATGATCTCATTGTGCACACGTGTTTGTTTCGCTTAGTTCTATACAATTACTGTGTCTATGACGTCATTGTGCACATGTGTTTGTTTTGTTTAGTTCTATGCATTCACTGTGTCCATGACCTCATTGTCCATACGTGCTTGTTTTGCTTCGTTATATACAGTCACCGTGTCCTAAAAACCCTAAAACCCCTAAACCCGCCCTGAAGTGCAATCAGGCATTGTTCGGGGTGTATTCATATGCCTATTTTGGCCTTCTCCTTACGTTGGTATAGCGGAGTCAAATGAACATGTACGACAAACACGTTTACGTGTAGTTACTAATGTGCAATGGATGTGAATTCGGCACGCGTAATTGTGTCTTCCAGGCACATTTGCCTAATGATGTACCTTTGTGCACCACACATATCTGCCTTTACAAAACCTTCATAGTACCTTAATAGTATCTTCTTAATATCCCGAGTGTTGACATATGCCTAACCCCTGCAACCACAGACAGTTGAAGGGTCAGTGTGTGCCCAATGGCTCTGCTTGTGCGGGTTTGTCGCCGCTGCTGCTGTGGGGCGGAGATCTGTCGGCAATGCGACAAGACCCTCAGATCATCTACACAATGGCCGCGAATAAGGTGTGTAGATATGTCTTAATCTGTCTATTAAGGTGTGTACACATGTAGTCATATTTTTATTAAGGTGTGTACACATATGTTAGTCTGTCTATTAAAGTGTTGCACCTGTTATCGTCTGTCTATTAGAATGTGCGCCCAGTAATGGCTACAGTTGCGCTCGACTGTTGGGATGGTCTTCCATCGTGCACGCTTGAGTTGAGCATTGGTGATAGCTTGTACGATTGTTCATGTCGCATGCAATGTTGGGCTCTCACGTGATCGTCCGTTCACTCGTGCGTAGGTGGTGCTGCCTGGAATAGATGACTTTACTTTGGACCGTGACCACGTGTTCGCCAGCCACGACGGCACTAGTGTGTATACGATCACTGTTTTTCTGTACGAGACACTGTCATCGGCCCAATGGAACGGTGGGTGGTTGTATCCGTCCAAGGGTTTTAGGGTTTAGGGTTTTAGAAATTTAGTATCTAGGGTTTCAGGTTTTAGAGTAGGTTTTAGGGTTTGAGGTTTAGATTCCGATTTAATTCAGGGTCTTGAAGATACGCTGTGGTCTATGTGAAGTGCTGAGTGTTTGTATTTGTGATTTGCGAATGCACAACTCGCCCCACGTTCCCGTCTGTGGTGCTCAACAGGCACTGGCAATGGTTAGTGCGATGGCACAAAACAAGCACCAGACCTATGTGCGGCGAATGACCGAGTCCGTTTTTACAGATGGCTGTTGTGAAGTGTAGATCTACTGTGTTATACATATGACTGAATTTGAACGTAGGAGTGCTGAGTTCTATAGAGTCGGTGTCCTAATCCGGCCATTAAACGTCGCAGACAACGTGCCTGTGCTTCACTTTGGTGTTGACGCCAACCTCATTTAGTAAACCTTTTTGTGTTTCTGAAAAGGCATGTGAGGTACCTAACTAAACGCCATATAATGGGAGTTTGTCCAATGAGCTTGTCTTATCGACCGTCATATTCACATCGAATTATTACGCCATCTGTGCTTGGTATTATACGTGTTTAGGGTTTTAGGGGTTTACCCACGCCATCTGTGCTTTCTACAATTCTTTTTTATTTACTTATCCGCATCCTCTTCCACAGACGCCCTGTCCGTAGCCGTAGCCTCCACGCAGCTGGTGCGTGTCAATGACGTGCACCAGGCCAAGGGGTCGGGTGCTTTGTCGCGGCTGCTATCGGCTGTGCTGGTTGTGGTGTGCACGGGCGCGTTCTTCCATTCGCTGCGTCGCAGGGGCGTGTCTGCGTTGCTGGGGATTGTGGGTGTTGGCGTCCAGCTGCTGGCGCTGTCGGTTACCGTTGCGCTGTACAAAGCGTATCGCCTGCCACTGCCCACCTCAATGAACGAAGTCATGCCTCTGCTATATGTGGTATGGCACATGGCCGTTAATAGTATGATGTGCCCGTGGGTATTTTTGATAAGGTTTGTCCGTCTTTTAATAGCCTATTCATTGTTCTGTATGTTCACTGGGGTGACTTCTTTCGTTGGAGTGTTGCCTCTGTGTAGTAGTGTGGAAATCTCTCTGCCTTTCGCATGCTTTGATTATTTCTGCGTCTAATAGTGTGGTCCTTAGCTCATATGCGATGCATCGTTTGCTGCCCAATTACAATGGTACCTTTGCACTCGTTTGCACTTCACACCCTGCACTGTGTAGCTCTGTGCCTCTGACCTTTCCCTTGGGCCTGTGCTGTGTTGCTACAGATCATAGGGGTTGATCCTGCACTGTGTAGCTCTGTGCCTCTTACCTTTCCCTTGGGGGTTTTTACAGATCATAGGGTTTGATCCGCTGGTGGCCGTGGCTCGTTTCTTCTCGTCGTCGTGTGGTGCTCTTATGCCATCCACGCTGTCTGCTCATCTGTCGCCAGTGTCGTCTGCCCCTGCTCTGTCTTCGCAGAGGGTGGTGGTCGATGGCAATGGCTACGCTGCGTTTCGCGTGTGTGGTGATGAGGCGTGTGCCACGTGGGCGTGTGAGCATTTGGAGGCTCTGCGGTGGGCTGTGCGCGTGGACGTGTTAGTTAAGTCGGGCGTGTTGATTGAGCTCTATGCGCTGTTTAAAACCCACCACTACTTAAGCACTGCACTACCGGCGATCACTTTCATGGCGTGTGCCTATGTGGTCCATAAGGCGCTGTGTGGCACACTATTCCTGGCGTGTTTCTGCGTGCGTACGCCTCAATCCGTTGCCATGGTTACCCCGGTTGTGTGTGAGAACCAACCGCGTGAAATGAGTAGCATTGCACAAGTACACAGTAGTGTGGATGGACGAGACGTGGCGGGGACGTCTGCGCGGGCGGTGACACTAACATGTGCAGTGCTGAGCTTATCATTCATACAACTGCAGGACGGGGCAGAGGCTAAGTTCAGAACCGTTCCCGTGCAAGCCATTTCCGACATGTCGCAAAAGCTGCTGTCGCATTTCCGTCGCCATGGCAACGAGCCGTGGGTGGTAGCTAGACACAGAGATGTGTTTGCGCAGCTGTATTCCACTGGCGATGAGCGGACGGCTGACTCTGTGATGTCTGGCAGCTGTGCAGTGACCACGCGAGAGTACTGGGGCGTTGATGATGATACCATGCGCACAACACTGCAGTTGGCTGTGGTGGTGGCCTGTGCCTTTCTTTTGTACAATGTGTTCAAGACACGCAAAGCGACAGCCCACGAACATGCACACACACTCACTCGCACTCACACAAATGCACCGGTGCACTCGAACAGCAAAAGGGACAGGTCTGATATTACCGGTGCGTTGCAAAAAGACTCTGTGGATGGCGAAGATTTACGTGCAGAGGGTGCCAGTGCGTGTGAAGTGGCACAACAACACAACACCACAGCCACTAGACAGGACGCAAGGAATATCAAACGGCAGAGCACAAACCACCACAACAACCGACAGATCACTACCCACTACAACGACTACGGATGCGTCATCGGTACACACATCATTTCAGACAAGGCACCTCACTCAGCCGACACCTCACGAAGCATACACGCCCACGGCACCACAAGCGCAGTAGAAACTAACGAACACGCACAGGCACAGGCACACATACAACAACAACAACAACAACAACAACAACTACAGCCAAAGACCTCTGAAGGGCTACTATCACCAACAAGTGTGCGCAAAGTACGCCGCGCCACATATAACGGGACGTACCTCGATACGAATCACAGCCATAACAACGCACACACACACACCACATTCTTTACCTTAAGCTCCAGTTCATCATCATCAGTCGAAGACATCACCCAACTGAATCAGGCAAACAGCACACAACATGGCAGCCCACACGCACCCACACACAAGGGCAGTGCATCCCCAGACCGCCAAACCATCGTTCCCGCATCACCCACTGTTGTAGTGACCACACCACGTGGCACAAGTGACAAAGCACAGACAGCAGATGCGACGCTAGAGGGCTGTGATGCGACAAACACGCATGCGCATGTGCAGGTGAAGGAGCCGAATGCTCCGGACACGTTGGCGAAGGACGTGCCAGTGACGACGGATGACCGCACAGCGAGTCATGAAGACAGTGAGCAGACGAGCGCACAGGACGCACACGAACGATGGATAAACGCGATCCACAACGGCAGAGCAGAGGCAGTGAGTGACGAGGATGTGATCCGCTTAGTGAAAGCCAAGAGGATACCACCGCACAGACTAGAGAAGGTAGGGCGAAGTCACATCACCAGCAACCCTGATGGCATGCTAGGACATAGTGTGCATGTGTGATTATGGTCGTTTATGGTCGTTTGCGAGCATATGTATTTATGTATTCTTGTGTATGGTTGCTTTTGTGGTTCTGCTTGAGCTTGCTTGTTCGATGATATACAGAGTGCGTTTAAACAAATACTTGCATGTGTAAATAGTAAGTATATACTTGCATTTGTAGCTATATACATATATTTGCATGTGTTGATTTATAAGTTTATACTTGCATGTGTAGATATATAGGTATATGCTTGCATGTGTTGATACGTACTTATATTCTCGCATATATATATATATATACTTGCATGTGTAGATATATAGGTATATACTTGCATGTGTAGATATATACGTATATTCTTGCATGTGTACATATGTGCGTATATTCATGCATATGTAGATAAATACATATACTTGCATGTGTACATATATAGGTATATACTCGCATGTGTAGATATACGTATATTCTTTATTTAGATATATACGTAATCGGGGTGCGTGTGTTTACGATGATATGATGTTACGTGTCTTTTCTTTGGTTCTTTAGGAACCAGATACTAGCACTCAATCGAATGGCTACACTCGAGCACACATGCATTTGCTTTGTCTCAGTGTTGGCTGCTTTTGCTGTGTAGGTGCTGAATGACTACACTCGAGGGGTGCGCATAAGACGTCTGTTACTGACGCAGGATGCCATTCAGTACCACAACGACGCACACAGCCACAGCGACAAACCACTCACGGCCAATGCGCAGATTAAAGAATCAGCCACCAACGCACAGTTATTGGACAGCCTTCCGTATGAGGGCATGGACTATACGAAGGTGCTGGGTATGTCCTGATAATTTAGGTGCTGGATATGTCCTTGATAATTCAGGTGCTAGGTATGTCCTGATAATTTAGGTGCTGGGTATGTTTTGAAAATTTAGGTGCTAGGTATGTCCTGATAATTTAGGTGCTGGGTATGTCCTGATAATTTAGTTGCTAGGTATGTCCTGATAATGTAGGTGCTAGGTATGTCCTGATAATTTAGTTGCCAGGTATGTCCTGATAATTTAGGTGCTAGGTGTCCTGATAATTTAGGTGCTCGGTATGTTCCGATAATTTAGGTGCTAGGTATGTCCTGATAATTTAGGTGCTGGATATTTCATTGATAATTTAGGTGCTAGGTATTTCCTGATAATTTAGTTGCTGGGTATGTCTTGATAATTTGGGTGCTGGTTATGTCCTGATAATTTAGTTGCCAGGTATGTCCTGATAATTTAGTTGCTGGGTATGTCCTGATAATTTGGGTGCTAGGTATGTCCTGATAATTTAGGTGCTAGGTGTGTCCTGATAATTTAGGTGCTGGGTATGTACTGGACAATGTTACATTGTGTGTAGTTCCATTGTCTCATTCAGTGAGGGTTTAGAGTTCCTAAAACCCTAAAAACCAGAGCATTTGCGCCTCTTATCGCGTCCATTTGCTAGCAGCAATCGTAGCGCACATGTTTCGATATCTTAGCATAACTTACACACTGTGCCACTCTCATATACAGTGATACATGAGACCATGTGTTTGAATATATATAAATCTTAGGGTTTAGCGTTAACCCTTTAAAAACCCCTACAACCACGAGACCAATGGCACAGTCCATTGGAGAGTGACATTGCATTGGGTATCTGTCCTACAGTCAATACACTCATAATCATTTGTATTAATCCACTGTCAATACACTCATGATCGTTTATGTCAGATCACTGTCAATACACTAATGATTATTTGTGTTAATACGCTCATGATTATTTGTGTTAATACACTCATGATTATTTGTGTTAATACACTCATGATCATTGCGTTAATCTATTGTTATTACACTCATGATCATTTGTGTTAATCCACTGTTAATACACTCATGATCATTGCCTTAATCCACTGTTAATACACTCATGATCATTTGTGTTAATCCACTGTTAATACACACATGATCATTGCCTTAATCCACTGTTAATACACCCATGATCATTTGTGATAATCCACTTTCAATACACTCATGGTCATTTGTGTTAATCCACTGTTCTTACACTCATGATCATTTGCGTTAATCAACTGTCAAAACACTCATGATCATTTGTGTTAATCCACGGTTATTACACTCATGATCATTCGTGTTAATCCACGGTTATTACACTCATGATCATTTGCGTTAATCCACTGACAATACACTCATGGTCATTTGTGTTAATCCACTGTTATTACACTCATGATCATTGCGTTAGTCCACTGTTAATACACTCATGGTCCTTTGTGTTAATCCACTGTCATTACACTCATGGTCATTTGTGTTAATCCACTGTTAATACACTCATGATCATTGCCTTAATTCACTGTTAATACACCCATGATCATTTGTGTTAATCCACTGTTAATACACTCATGATCATTTGTGTTAATCCACTGTTAATACACACATGATCATTGCCTTAATTCACTGTTAATACACCCATGATCATTTGTGATAATCCACTTTCAATACACTCATGGTCATTTTGTGTTAATCCACTGTTCTTACACTCATGATCATTTGCGTTAATCAACTGTCAAAACACTCATGACCATTTGTGTTAATCCACGGTTATTACACTCATGATCATTCGTGTTAATCCACGGTTATTACACTCATGATCATTTGCGTTAATCAACTGTCAAAACACTCATGATCATTTGTGTTAATCCACGGTTATTACACTCATGATCATTCGTGTTAATCCACGGTTATTACACTCATGATCATTTGCGTTAATCCACTGTCAAAACACTCATGATCATTTGTGTTAATCCACGGTTATTACACTCATGATCATTCGTGTTAATCCACGGTTATTACACTCATGATCATTTGCGTTAATCCACTGACAATACACTCATGGTCATTTGTGTTAATCCACTGTTATTACACTCATGATCATTGCGTTAGTCCACTGTTAATACACTCATGGTCCTTTGTGTTAATCCACTGTCATTACACCCATGATCATTTGTGTTAATCTACTGATAATACACTCATGATCAATTGTGTTAATCCACTATTAACACACTCATGACCATTTGTGATAATCCACTTTCAATACACTCATGGTCATTTGTGTTAATCCACTGTTAATACACGCATGATCATTTGCGTTAATCAACTGTCAAAACACTCATGATCATTTGTGTTAATCCACGGTTATTACACTCATGATCATTCGTGTTAATCCACGGTTATTACACTCATGGTCATTTGTGTTAATCCACTGTCATTACACTCATGGTCATTTGTGTTAATCCACTGTTAATACACTCATGATCATTTGTGTTAATCCACTGTCATTACACTCATGGTCATTTGTGTTAATCCACTGTTATTACACTCATGATCATTGCGTTAGTCCACTGTTAATACACTCATGGTCATTTGTGTTAATCCACTGTTAATACATTCATGATCAATTGTGTTAATCCACTGTTAATACACTCATGATCATTTGCCTTAATTCACTGTTAATACACTCATGATCATTTGTGTTAATCCACTGTTAATACATTCATGATCATTTGTGTTAATCCACTGTCATTTGCACCCATGATCATTTGTGTTAATCCACTGTTAATACACTCATGATCATTGCCTTAATTCACTGTTAATACACCCATGATCATTTGTGTTAATCTACTGATAATACACTCATGATCAATTGTGTTAATCCACTATTAACACACTCATGATCATTTGTGATAATCCACTTTCAATACACTCATGGTCATTTTGTGTTAATCCACTGTTATTACACTCATGATCATTGCGTTAGTCCACTGTTATTACACTCATGGTCATTTGTGTTAATCCACTGTCATTACACTCATGGTCATTTGTGTTAATCCACTGTTAATACGCTCATGATCATTTGTGTTAATCCACTGTCATTACACTCATGGTCATTTGTGTTAATCCACTGTTATTACACTCATGATCATTGCGTTAGTCCACTGTTAATACACTCATGGTCATTTGTGTTAATCCACTGTTAATACATTCATGATCAATTGTGTTAATCCACTGTTAATACACTCATGATCATTTGCCTTAATTCACTGTTAATACACTCATGATCATTTGTGTTAATCCACTGTTAATACATTCATGATCATTTGTGTTAATCCACTGTCATTGCACCCATGATCATTTGTGTTAATCCACTGTTAATACACTCATGATCATTGCCTTAATTCACTGTTAATACACCCATGATCATTTGTGTTAATCTACTGATAATACACTCATGATCAATTGTGTTAATCCACTATTAACACACTCATGATCATTTGTGATAATCCACTTTCAATACACTCATGGTCATTTGTGTTAATCCACTGTTATTACACTCATGATCATTGCGTTAGTCCACTGTTATTACACTCATGGTCATTTGTGTTAATCCACTGTCATTACACTCATGGTCATTTGTGTTAATCCACTGTTAATACACTCATGATCATTTGTGTTAATCCACTGTCATTACACTCATGGTCATTTGTGTTAATCCACTGTTATTACACTCATGATCATTGCGTTAGTCCACTGTTAATACACTCATGGTCATTTGTGTTAATCCACTGTTAATACATTCATGATCAATTGTGTTAATCCACTGTTAATACACTCATGATCATTTGCCTTAATTCACTGTTAATACACTCATGATCATTTGTGTTAATCCACTGTTAATACATTCATGATCATTTGTGTTAATCCACTGTCATTGCACCCATGATCATTTGTGTTAATCCACTGTTAATACACTCATGATCATTGCCTTAATTCACTGTTAATACACCCATGATCATTTGTGTTAATCTACTGATAATACACTCATGATCAATTGTGTTAATCCACTATTAACACACTCATGATCATTTGTGATAATCCACTTTCAATACACTCATGGTCATTTGTGTTAATCCACTGTTATTACACTCATGATCATTGCGTTAGTCCACTGTTATTACACTCATGGTCATTTGTGTTAATCCACTGTCATTACACTCATGGTCATTTGTGTTAATCCACTGTTAATACACTCATGATCATTTGTGTTAATCCACTGTCATTACACTCATGGTCATTTGTGTTAATCCACTGTTATTACACTCATGATCATTGCGTTAGTCCACTGTTAATACACTCATGGTCATTTGTGTTAATCCACTGTTAATACATTCATGATCAATTGTGTTAATCCACTGTTAATACACTCATGATCATTTGCCTTAATTCACTGTTAATACACTCATGATCATTTGTGTTAATCCACTGTTAATACATTCATGATCATTTGTGTTAATCCACTGTCATTGCACCCATGATCATTTATGTTAATCCACTGTTAATACACTCATGATCATTGCCTTAATTCACTGTTAATACACCCATGATCATTTGTGTTAATCTACTGATAATACACTCATGATCAATTGCGTTAGTCCACTGTTAATACACTCATGGTCATTTGTGTTAATCCACTGTCATTACACTCATGGTCATTTGTGTTAATCCACTGTTATTACACTCATGATCATTGCGTTAGTCCACTGTTAATACACTCATGGTCATTTGTGTTAATCCACTGTTAATACATTCATGATCAATTGTGTTAATCCACTGTTAATACACTCATGATCATTTGCCTTAATTCACTGTTAATACACTCATGATCATTTGTGTTAATCCACTGTTAATACATTCATGATCATTTGTGTTAATCCACTGTCATTGCACCCATGATCAATTGTGTTAATCCACTGTTAATACATTCATGATCGATTGTGTTAATCCACTGTTAATACACTCATGATCATTGCCTTAATTCACTGTTATTACACCCATGATCATTTGTGTTTATCCACTGTTTATACATTCATGATCAATTGTGTTAATCTACTGATAATACACTCATGATCAATTGTGTTAATCCACTGTTAACACACTCATGATCATTTGTGATAATCCACTTTCAATACACTCATGGTCATTTGTGTTAATCCACGGTTAATACACTCATGATCATTTTGTTAATCCACTGTCAATACACTCATGATCATTTGCGTTAATCCACTGACAATACACTCATGATCATTTGCGTTAATCCACTGACAATACACTCATGGTCATTTGTGTTAATCCACTGTTATTACACTCTATGATCATTTGCGTTAATCAACTGTCAAAACACTCATGATCATTCGTGTTAATCTACTGTTAATACACTCATGATCATTGCGTTAATTCACTGTCAATACACTCATGATCATTGCGTTAGTCCACTGTTAATACACTCATGGTCATTTTTGTTAATCCACTGTTAATACACTCATGATCATTGCGTTAATTCACTGTTAATACTCTCATGATCATTTGCGTTATTCCACTGTTGATACACTCATGATCATTTGTGTCAATCTACTGTTATTACTCCCATGATCATTTGTGTTAACCCACTGTTAATACACTCATGATCCTTTGCGTTAATCCGTTGTCAATATTAATCTGCTGTGGTGGCTTTGTCGTACACTCACCCGCATTCATCTCACAGGCGTGTGCTGTGAGAATGTGGTGGGCTATGTCCCTATGCCAGTGGGTGCTGTTGGTCCCCTTCTGCTGAATGGCCGTCGTGTGATGGTTCCCATGGCAACGACTGAGGGTTGTTTGCTTGCAAGTACTCACAGGTGAGTTGCCTCATATTCGATAGAGTGAACAAATACGGAATTGCTCTGTATATGTTAAATCTGAAGTGCTAAAGCACAGATTCTTCTCCACGTGGGAATGTTCCTATATCCACAGATATGTAGACATACATAGACGTAAGTACACTTTCTACGACAGATGCATATACATATTTACAGATATGTAGACAGAATGTAGACGTAAGTACACATTCTACGAAAGATGTATATACGTATGTACAGATATGTAGACATATGTAGACGTTAGTATACATTCAACGACAGATGCATGTACGCATTTACATATATGTAGACATAATGTACATTCTACGACAGATGTATATACGTATCGTGACCAACTTCGCCTGAGGCAAACAGCTCAGTTGGGTAAGAGTTTTATATTAGTCTTTTTAGCACGTGCCTGTAACCCACGTGTGTACCATGTACGTGTCCCTTATCTTGCTAGCCATGAATTGCGCGTAGTTAATTTCAGGTGCTTGATTGTGCGTGAATAATTTTGCGTGATTTTGAGTGGTATATATCATCCCTTGCTCAGACTAAACCCCGCGAGTTCGCATATTTCCGCCTGAAAATAACCGCGCGATTATCTTCGCGTGATTCTTTCCGCGTGGTTATTTCCACGTGATTATGCCGCGTGGTTGCGCAAGGGAACGAAGGCCCTGTCTTTGACTGGTACATAGTACTCATCGCCTGAAAACCCTAAAAACCCACCCGTTCGCTTAATTCCGCGTGGTTTTGCAGGGGAATGAAGGCGCTGTCACTGTGTGGTGGTGTGACATGCGCTGTGCTGCATGAGCGCATGACACGTGCGCCTGTTGTGCAGTTTGACACTCTTCGGCGGTGTGTGGATCTGTGTCAGTGGTTGGCCGTCGACGTCAACTTCAATCTCATCAAGGCATCGTTTGAGAGTACCAGGTACTTCTTATCAGAGTCATATCTACAGATGTAAGTGTCAAATCTACAGATGTGTGTGTCATATGCATCATGTATCATACCTACTTTTTCCACAGACCTACATAACCTGGCGTCTGTTGCTTGATAGTGTGGTGTCTGTTGCTTTATAGTCTGGTGTCTGTTGATGGGCGTGCTCTCATCTCATGCTCTTTTGGCTCTTTCTATCTCTGTGCAGTCGTTTTGCGCGGTTGCTGGATGTGGATGTGACGGTGGCTGGGCGGCAGGCTTATTTGCGGTTTGGTATAGAGACAGGTGATGCCATGGGCATGAACATGGTGAGCAAAGGCACTGAGAGAGCCCTCGTCACACTGAGTGAACAATTTCCCGACATGCACGTGGTCAGTCTCAGCAGCAATCTGTGCAGTGACAAGAAAGCCACAGCCGTAAATTGGGTCAAAGGACGCGGTCGCAGTGTGGTGTGTGAGGCTGTGCTGGACAGCAGTGTGGTGGAGACGGTCCTAAAGACAACGGTCGAGGCGCTGGTGCATCTCAACGTGTCCAAGAATCTAGTGGGTGCGTGATGTATGTATGTGATGTGTGTATGTGATGGTGTTAAGAATCTAGTGGGTGCGTTATCTTTTTATGTTCCGAGTGGCGTTGATGTCCAGCAGTGATTGATGGAGTGTGGTGGTATGCACACGTGTGCATACAATACCCTAATACATTAAACCCCGTCATAGTATATGTAGTATCTGTGCTGCCTCTTTTGGCTCTGATTGTGAGGTGATGGGTTTTAAAATGCGTACTATAGGCCTACGTATTGACTGCTTTATCACCCTGAATCCTAACCCTCAACACTAAACCCTAAATCCCAAACCCTAAACGGCTCTTCTTCTTTCATACGCTTGTCCAGTTGCTCATAATATATATATATATATATATATATATATATATATATATATATATATATAATATCGCTTACGTAATTCATGCCCATGTGCTGTGTGCAGGGAGTGCGCTTGCGGGGTCGGTCGGTGGGTTCAATGCACATGCCGCCAATCTTGTCACAGCTATCTTTATTGCCACCGGACAGGACGCAGCCCAGAACGTGGGTATGTGTAAACAGGGGCAACCATAGGCATACATGAACACGCACGAGTGTATCTGTGGCAAGTGTGGGTGTGTAAACATCTGCGCACATATTTGTTAGTATATCTGTTACTAATAGTGCGAATGTAGTTTTGATAAAAGGATGCTCATGACATGTGGCGTTGTGTGATGGTCTGTATATCTGTTGCTATATATAGTGCGAGTGTAGTCATTATCTCTACAGTTGCTCATGATACGTTTCTTTGTGATTGTCTGTGTATGTGTTACAATTAGTATGAGTGTAGTCAAGTTGCCTACACTTGCTCATGACATGTGTCTTTGTGATTGTCTGTGTATGTGTTCAAATTAAAGTGTGAGTGTAGTGCGATAGTGTGGCTGCTCCATCTGTATCAGCAGACGATGGGCATGTGTGAGAGAATATTTAATCTTTACTGTGTCATCAAACAAAAACGACTGTGGAATTTTAAAACACTGAAACCGCAAACCCTAAAAACGCTAAACCCTAAGGTAAGGCGTCGTGTATATGTACTGTTTTCTTGTAGTCATGTGCATGTTCTGTACTCTGATACGTGATTGCAGCCATGTTCGCCTACGCTTCCAATTTTTATTGCAGGTGACTCCATAGCAGCATTCTATGCACGTCACAGCCAACAAGTTTGAGCATCTCATTGGCGGAGACAAATTCCAGCATCTCATTGGCTCATATTAGTGACGACACTTACACGTCAGTTTGCATGGAACATATGCGCTCATGTGCACATCACACAACCAAACCTATTTACAAGTTACACCCCTCTGTGTTGTTATGCACTTACTCGTCTTGCAGAGTGCTCCAACTGCTTGACGCTGATGGAGAGCCTGGACAACGGCCAACACCTGTATGTGTCGTGCACCATGCCGTCCATTGAGGTGGGGACAGTGGGAGGTGGTACGCAGTTACCAGCACAGGCGGCCCTACTAGACGTCTTGGGGGTGCAGGGCCCAAACAGAGACACTCCTGGGGCCAACGCACGCATGCTAGCTCAGGTAAGGGTGTGTATGCTAGTGTACACGACGGTGATGAAAGCGTATCAGCGACTTAAGTGCAATTTCATGTGGCATGTGCGTGTGTATTTGTACGTAGTCTTCTGATGGTGTATAGCATGGCTGTTGCTGTATGTATCTGTAGGTAGTCTTCTGTTGGTGTATAGCATGTCTGTTATTGTATGTGTCTGTAAGTAGTCTGCTGATGGTGTATAGCATGGCTGTTATTGTGTATATTTGTAAGTAGTGTTCTGTTGGTGTATAACATGGCTGTTGTTGTATGTATCTGTAAGTAGTCTGCCGTTGGTCTATAGAATGGCTGTTGTTGTATGTATCTGTAAGTAGTCTGCCGTTGGTCTATAGAATGGCTGTTGTTGTATGTATCTGTAAGTAGTCTTCTGTTGGTGTATAGCATGGCTGTTGTTGTAAGTATCTGTAAGTAGTCGTCTGTTGGTGTATAGCTTGGCTGTTGTTGTAAGTATCTGTAAGTAGTCTTCTGTTGGTGTATAGCTTGGCTGTTATTGTATGTGTCTGTAAGTAGTTTGCTGTTGTGTGATCCTTTTCCGTTCAGTCATTTCTCACAAGTGCGGCCATCACCTAGGCCCAGTCAATATACCTGAATGACCAACAGGTTTGTTCCAAAGACCTCCACTGTATCATTTAGTGTTCTATGGATTGTCACAGAAATGTGTGGCTGGTGTCTGGTCTCGTTCACACTGCAATAGGTTACTTGTCTGTACCTCAAGTACCTCACTCATTGTTTCATCGTACACTTTTGCGTCCATACTCACAGTGGATTTCGGACATCATTTGCCCTCTTTTAGACCCCCCCCCCCCCCACTCCCCCCCACCTACCTGCTTATCTACCCCCTCCTTCCCCCCCGCCATTAGATTGTGTGTGGTACTGTTCTTGCGGGTGAGCTGTCGCTGATGGCGGCGTTGGCGGCGGGGCATTTGGTGGCCAGTCATTTGGTGCACAACCGATCAAGTCTCAACTTAGCCACAGGACAACAGGTCAAGGACATGGAAGAGCAGTACAAACGCGTGCACAAGTCATACTCCGCCACAGTGCTCGACCAAGCAGCCTCACCCTCTCCGTGATAGCGATGAGATAGGATATAAGTAATAAAGAATAGTAGTTACAAGTAAACTCTCCAGTGGATCGGTTCAATAATGGATGTGCGTGGTTCACCACGGTGTTTGTTCAAACACCCTCCTCACCTTAATGACGTCGTCACGATATGTTTCAGGGTTTTGGGTTTTAGGGTTACGTTTCAGGGGTTTGGACATCAATAGTCTTTTAAATGAAACAAGACAATCCTAAATCGACCGAAGCTTGTTTGAAATGCAATACATAATTTTTATAGCGAGGTGGAGATTGCACGGGTGTGTAGGATCAATGAAACTGGTTTGGTAAATGGATTGTCATAAATATAACCTATTACGGTACATTATTATGTACAATCGTTTGAAATTTTAAACAGGTTATGTAAAAATATTTTGGATTATACTAGATTTTGAACAATCATTTGACGATTAAACCAGATTTTCTACTATAGTTTCATGATTAAATTGAATTTTCTATAATATTAAATTAAATGCAAATTATGTACAATCATTTGAGGATCTTGTACAATCGCTTCAAGTACAATTATTAGAAGTTGAAGTATATCCTGTACCATCACCTGAGAATTAAAGTAGATTATGTACAATCGTTAGAGAATAATAGGACTTCAGATATACAAACAATTGAAATAAAACTTGATTGTGAATAATCAGTTGATATAAAAATTGATTTTATACAATCGTTTATTCAACTAAATTTTATACAATCCTTGCGTTTAAATCTACATTTTGTACAATCATTTGAAGATTCTGTATAATTGTTTTGGTAGAAACATGACTTGTATTTTGTATAATCAATTGAGAATCAAACTCCCTGTTGTACAGGTTATACTCGATTATATACTATCATTAGATGATTGATATATATTTTGTACAAACATTTGAGAACTTTGTATAATCTTTTGAAGATTATACTAGATTATGTTCAATCATTTTGAGATTGAAATATATTTTGTACAATCAATAGTGAATTAAACTACATGTAAAATCATTCCAAGATTAAACTAGATTATATACAATCATTTTTATACTGAACTATATTTCGTACAACCATTCGAGAATTAAACTACCTGTTGTACAATCCTTTGAAGATCAAACTAGAATATGTACAATTACTTAGAGATTGAATTATATTTAATACAACCATTTGAGAAGTAAACTATCTTGTATACAATCATCTGTGACGTAAAATGTCCGTTGTACATTCATTTGACTAGTGAAATACTTGGAAGTACAATATTTGAAGATTAAACTAGACTGGACTGTGTAATATTTTTGAAGATTATACTACATTATGTGCAGTCATTTGGAGATTGAATCATATTTTCGAATCCTTTGAGAAATTTATTAAACTTAGCTGTTGTATAATCATTTAAAGAACAACTGTAATTATTTATGTAGAAGAAAATATATTATGTACAATCATTTGAGAATTAAACTACCTGTTGTACAATAATTTAAAGTTGACTATACTATGTCCACTCAATTGATGATTGAACTATATTTTGTACAACGATTTGAAAACTAAAATAGGTTTTGTACAAACCTTCGATTTAACTATATACGGTACAATCATTTGAGGATTAAACTACCATTTGTAGGAACATTTGAAGATTATTAGCTGGTATTTGTAAGATCATTTGGAGATTAAAGAGGGGCTTGTACAATTATTCGAGAATTAATTCAGCTCTTGCCAAATCCTTATAAGGTTATTTTATACAGAAGATTGGTTGCCACTGCACTTGTGACTCCACACATGTGGAATAACGGCCCCGCAAGATTGTTTGGGATACAAAATAGCGCAGATACACGAACAGTCAACGAAAGTCGAGCACGGTTTGCTGCATTAGGTTTGCTGCACTTGGTTTGCTGCATTAGGTTTGTTGCATTAGGTTTACTGCATTAGGTTTGCTGCATTAGGTTTGCTGCATTAGGTTTACTGCATTCGGTTTGCTGCATTAGGTTTGCTGTATTAGATTTTTTTTGCTTCAGTTATGGCTTATTTCTTGTACGTGAGTGCATGCACGCGGATAAAAAAAGAACCCTCAGTCGGAACTCTCATCGAATAGTGATTTGGTAGCGCAGGCCTCTCGCATGGGCTTTGCGGTCACTCGCTCATTCTGATGTCTTGGTGACGACACATCCGTGGTCCACGCAGCATTTCGTTCCACTTCCACTGATTTGGCGTTAGAGGCGAAGAATTTCGCAAGAGTCGCTCAAACATCTAATCAAACATCCAGCTGAACGTCTAATTAAACATCCAGCTAAACATTTAATCAAACATTCAGCGCTCTGGCGCGTGTAAACATCATCCATATGCACTAGCAAGAAGTAGCTGAGACGTTGCAGCGACTGATATTGTTTTCCAGTTTAGGTTTTAGAGGATAAATAATCGGCTGAAGTTGTGTATGGTCACTGTGTGTTTGTGTCTGTGTGCTCGAGCATATGTAATGCGAGCTCAGTTGCAGTTGGGAGAAATAGTCTCCCTGTTGTCAGCTGAGGTTGTGTATGGTCACTGTGCGTTTGTGTCCGTGTGCTTGAGCATATGCCTCGTTAATTACTTGAAGTGCTGAATACAGCATTACATCCCTCGTGTGTGCAGGTGAACACACGATGGCCCGAGTGTGCACGCTTGTGCAACGCCAGATGTCTTGCGCGCTTGAAGCTTATATCACATCCCGGCCAATCACACACATAGATGGCCCCTACTTCGTGCGTACGTTTGTGTCTGTTCAGTGTGCTGGACTGAGCGAAGGCTTTCCCGCAGTCAGGATAGTCACATTGGTAAGGGCGTTCGCCTGTGTGTGTGTTCTTGTGCTTTTTGAGGTCGGAGAGATGTGCAAACGCATGGCCGCAACCATCGTAATCACATATGTGAGAGAGGCTGCCCGTATGTGTTGCCTGGTGCCGTTTGAGATGCGACAAGTTGGTAAACCTGCTGCCGCACCCAGGAATCTTACATATATAAGGGCGGTCGTTACAGTGGTAGCGTTTGTGGACCATAAAGTAAGCACGACTTGAAAACTCTTTGTAACAGCCCGGCCAGTCACACACATACAGACGCTCGCCCGTGTGTGTCCCTAAATGACATGCCAGCTCAGTCAGCGTCGAGAACTCTGCGCCGCACCCGGGAAAGCGGCACACATGGCTCACACCATGGGCTGTGCTATATGATTGTACGCACGAATCCACCATTCTGTCGCTGAAACCATTCCGCCTGCACAATAAGAACCCCCCTTTATGTTTGTTAACAACTTGTGTGTTGTGTGTTGTGTGCTTTGAATCGTAGTATTATTCATTTTCCTATATGCGACGTGACCAAACGGGGAATTCGACAGTATCAGACCATATATATTATAGCGAACTCAGTCCACATTGACAGTAGGGACAAGCGCAATGATCCATCAGTTCTAAGTGCAGCGATCAAACGAACGTACACTGGAAAACATCTCCATAATAAACAGACACGCCAATCCAGAACAGCTTGATAATATTGAACAATCAACATGAAGCGGCTTGTGAAAAAATCATACAACTCACGCACATGATACAAGATACGCTTTGCCGAGGTACATTTATATGTACACATACGTACATATATATATATATATATATATATATATATATATATATAATATATATATATATATATATATATATATATATATATATACATATATATGTAAATATTAAAATATATATATATATATATATATATATATATATATATGCATATATATATATATGCTTACAAGAATCAAAACAACGTATGGAGAGACATGTACACGCAACAATGTAAATGAAATATAAATAGATTATGAATATGTGTGTGCATTATGTGCATGCAATATGTATGTATTATATATGTATATATATGTATATATGTATTATATACATACATATTATATATGTATATATATACATATTTATACTATATACATGATATATAGATGTATGTATGTATGTAATAATATATGCATAATGTATATGCATGTATTACATATTACATGTATTGATGTAATAATAATATATATAATATATGCTATAATATTATATAATTATATGCATATGTATATGCATATTATGTATCAAATGGAAAACATATAAAAAAAAATAAGGACGCCGTGAGTTCACGTTTTTTTGGGGGACTTGTATGTGTATTGAGTTGAGGATCTTATATATATATATATATATATATATATATATATATATATATGTATATATATATATATAATATATATATATATATATGTATATAAAACAAACGTGAATGATATATATATATTAATATATTATATATATATATATAATAATATATATATATATATGTATATAAAGAATCAATCACCATATGTATTGTACAATTATATATGTATGTGATGTCGCATCATGTATGTATGTACATATATATATATGTATGGATATATATGTATATATATGTATGCATGACATGCGTCTTATTGATTGGCACACGCACGCAGAAAGGACGCACGCACATGTATATACATGTATATATATATATATATATATATATATATATATATAATATATAGATTTGTATAAAAGCACCAAAAAACGTACACAGATACACGCCCACTCTCCGGGTCACCTACTCGCACACACACACATATATATATATATTACATATTCACGCCATTCTATTTCACCACTACACATTCTCTGACTGTATAACAGTACAAAACATAAAATATATCTCTTCGAAGTTTCAGTCAAAAGAAACACAGTTAGTAAGTAAGTTTATATGCGATACCTGAAGTTACAAAAAAAAGTGGGCGACTCCATGATTGTCGTTGTCGGGACGTTGCTGTCGCTGGCCGTGCACTGGTCAAAAGTCGAGTTAAATGTAAACCAAACGGTTTGGATGTAGCTAGTGTGCTGAGTCTTTCTGGCACATGCTTCAGAAATACAAAGTCCGGCATGGCACTATTGATAGTGATACCTTTGTATATAATTTCTGAAACGCCAATACATCATATATGTGTGATAATAAAGAAAACCCGAGTCCTGAGTTGTGAATGACGTCAGAGTTCAGTCTGGTCACTTGTGACCTGTCAATTCACAGTTTGTTCTTGTGAGTTGAGAGCTGAGAATTGTGAGAGTTGAGACTCTGACAGCCAGAGAGGTTGTAACTTGTATGTATGGAGTCAATGTAGTTTCTTTTTATATACACATGTTTTACTTACTATTTTTTAAATTTTATTTCAAACAAAAATATCAAAGCATCGCCATCTTGAGTTCTTGACTTCTATTTATATACTTATTCTCTTTTTACTCGTATGTACATACTCTCTCTCCCTATTTTGTTGAAATATAAAAACTCTCTCTCTATGCATATAGTATGTACTAAATAAATATTGTCTTTAATACACATACATAGGCTATTGCTCTCTCTCTCTCTACTCTAACTCTAAATAAATGCACAACTGACAACCAGCCAGTCAACCAGAGTCAACCAGTTTCCAGACAACCAGTCAACCATGGGCCCAGGGCACAGGCTCACGACGTCACTGACTCTGAGTCTGAGACTCTCGAGGACGAGTCTGAGTCTCTGAGACAGTGAGACTCTCACTGCATCACAGCGTCAGCGAACAATGAACAATGAACAGTGAACAGTGAGGTGATTTCTAAAAAAAAAATTGCATTGCATCGCATTTGTTGTACATATTGTAGTACTCTTGTCCTGTTGTCCATAGTGAAGAAGAAAAAGAGTATATTTGCGCTGTGCAGAAGTCCAGATAAAATGGACCGAGTCCGGACTCTGGGCCCCTGGGGCACAGTTCGAACTTTTGTTGAAAACTTTGTAGGAGCCCTAGAATCAGTTCGAAGTTGTAGAGACTAGAACATACAGCCCTCTTCTAGTCCAATACCAAAAAGGAGTAAACAAATCGGGTCATTGGCTCATTGTTTTGTTGGGGTGACTTCGTCGAGGCTATTTGCTCTCCCTCTTCTGGAAGTAGATTGGTGTTTAGTCGTCGAGGCTATTTGCTCTCTCGCTTCTGAAGTAGATTGGTGCGTAGGATAGCAACTAAAGGTAAATATACATATCTATGGTCATGTATTGAACATCATTTTAACTTCACCCAAGTTGTCATTTTATGCTACTTCACGTAGATGATATGTGGTGGTCTGGAATTAATATTCTTGGTCAGATATATAACAATCTACAACTATGTTTGGATATGATTTGATGATTTTACATAAGAGGTCTTGATTCTTGTCTATACCCTATATGCAGTTTAAAAAAAAAAAAACATATTATCATTGCATTTAAAAAAAAATGTGTATTCGATAAATATATTTGTTTGGTTGTTTCCAAATTTTCAACTTTCTTTTCAAAAATGGAAGAGATGTGCAGTGGGTAACTGGGCACAACTTCACAGGCATCACTGCAGACTATTGAGAGATGTTATAATAAGATTATCAATATTTTATTATATTAATTTTATATATATATTATATATATATATATATATATATATATATATATATATATATATATATATATATATATATATATATATATATATATATATATATATATATATATATATATATATATATTATATATATATATATATATATATATATATATATATATTATATATATATATATATATATATATTATATATATATATATATATATATATATATATATATATATACAAACAAACATATAAGTATATATATTGCTGACAAATGCTCGTCACTCGCGCATTGAAGACGCAAGATATTTTAAATGGCATATAAATAGCACTAATATGTACTTTGTGCACGGCCGCCGCTACGGCGCAAGACACAACCGTAGAAAGCAATGAGTTTGTGACATTGGGTCACAGAGGACCGTACGCCGACATGGGAGTTAAAGGGGCATTTGCATATATGAGTTACAAAGGTGGAGCATACGATAGTGATGGTTTCGATGAGTTAGGATATAATGCGTTCGGGTTTGACAGATTTATGGTCGACAAGCAAGGAAGACATGCAAGCGACCCATTATCAGAATTAGATCAGCCAGAATTCCAATTTTTTGGATCCTGAAGATGTTACAGGTATGGATGTACAGGAAGATGCCAGTGCAAGAAGAATCTTTGACCGGCTACAAGGGCAACATCAAATGTAGATGTTGACTCGGTCGACTAAAAGTAAACTCATGAGCACACACACACATAATATATATATATATATATATATATGGTTCTAATGAAGTGTATTCTTATGTAAATACATATGAAGTGTAATTGTGTATACATAAATATGTGTATAAGAATATATATAGTGTAAAAGTATGTACATCCATGTGTACATATATTTATATAAATATACAGATACACATATACGTACGTAAACACTTATTTATATACTTGAATAAACTTGTACTTATATATTCATTACCCTTTAAATAATTAAATTAAGAGAGATAAAACCCTACATTTATATATATGTAGGGTTTAAACGTTTCAGTTCATTTACGCATACATATATCACATACAATTATATATCATATATATATATATATATATATATATATATATATATATATGTGTGTGTGTGTGTGAATATGTTTGCATATAAACACATTATATGCTTTCAAACACACGCATATATATATATGTTCATATTCATATTCATATACATATATATATTATATATTCATGCTCATATACATATACATGCACATACACAGACATATATATATATAAAAAATACAAATATGCATCCATATAATATCACAATACATATATATATATTATATTATATATGGTATATATATATACATAATATATATATTATATGTTTTTTTATACTTCTTATCTTTTGCATGCATAATATGCATATATATAAGTATGTGTTCATTCATTCCACGCACACTATATATAATACCTGAAATATAAATAATATATATGCATATATATATATACAATGTACCTATAAATGTATATATATATATATATCCATATATCCATATATATAAAAATATATATATATATAACCATTATATATATATATATGTATGTATGTATGTATTTATATAAAGATCATATGTGTGATTATATATATATATATATACATATATGTATATCGAAATATATATATATATCCATACAGATATATTCTATTTACTTCTATCATAGTCGTGTATTGACTTGATCGACCACCAATTGTATTAGATTCACCTTCATTAATAGTTTACCTATAAGAATTTAAGTACTGGATTTGAGATGCCCTCACTGCACTTGTATTTATCGTTGACAAATCAGTAGCTGAAATTGTTCTCATCACACATGTTTACACCTCTAAATAGAGAACACGCCTGATATCTCTCTGTTGTAGACTGTACACAATAACCATTCAAATTGCCACACATACGCATATGATAACCGGAAATAACGAATGGGTAAAGTAAAACTCTTCATCACGCTGCAATGCTTGTCAACGAATACTCAATAGCATATAATTTTATCACATATGCAGAGCATTACACTTGTAAACATGGTATAAATTCTGTAGCATTTACATGTACCATGACCCAGATGAAAGGTAACAGCAAGTAATTAATTGTACTTGCCACTTTAACACATACAACCCCATGGTAGGAGACGACGATGATGATGAGGAGAAGGATACATACGACCACGACTACGATGTATACATACCTGACGATGCCGAAAAGCCATACTACCCACCCTCGGGGCACGACGATGACGACGACGACGACGATGACGATGATGATGACAAAAAAGAAGAAAAGAAGAAGAATAAGAAGAAGAAGAAGGACAAGGCCCCTCAGTCGTGGTTAGCGATGCACCTGGGTTCTGCGACGGGGTTATGTGGAGTTTGTAGTGGGCCACGTGTTTGACCGACGATGAAGCGCTGCTGTATCTGTACGATGTTAGCAGCATATTGGGTCTTAGCGACGACAGCTTCCACCTGGAGAGTCTGTACGTCAGAGATAACCGTGAGACGGACGTGCTAGTGTTCTTCTGTGCATACGAGGAGGTGCTACGAGTGGCGCAGACAGCACAGGCCATGCCGCAGGTGCTGAGTGGCGCTGGACTGCGAACACAGCAGGTGGCCTTTCAGAACAAGGACACGGACACCATCACCTGGGATAAGTGGGACCGTGGCACGTGGACGTTCATTGCTGTGTCGTGTGATCTCGTGGAGAGTGGCAAGGGCTACATGAAGGATGGGGTGTGCGTGCCGTGTCTGGCTAGTCCTGGGTGCAGTGACGCACAGTGTTCCGTGGATGGGGTGCCCACGTGCCCCAGCAAGCGGTGTGTGGGTGGGTATGCATGGGATGGTCTCGCCTGCCAGCTGTGTGATACATTCTACAACACCATGACAACCGCCACACCTGCTGCCAACATCCTGTGCACAGCATCCGGGTGCAGCAACAGCAAGGGCCTGGGATGTCCCACGACACTGCGACTTTGCCAGAAGAAGGACAGTTCGGAACCTCTGAGTGCTTCGCAATGGGGGCTTTATGCGTGCGATGTGCAGGGACCATCGTTTGATGTGTGTACGGGTTTGGACCATACACTCGCACAGTCACAGCCACCACCACCTCCGCGTTCTTCGAGCGCTGGAAACCACAGAGTCGCCGGTCACTGTGTGCGCACGTAAGTAATATTGGTGCTAATACTTTTTTTTGCACTCTCGTGTCACAACTCAGTATATGTACTTTGTATTGTACCTCTGTAACGGTGCTTTTTTGGTTCTAAAAAAAAAATGCAAAGGTTGTGTTATTTGTAGTATAGGCACGCTTCTAGTTCATGGTCTAAGCACAGAACTTCTACCGGTACCTAATTGTCTTTGCCATATACACAAATGTGTGTGCGTGGGCATACTCAAACTCTGCTAAACCTTTCATGAGTCATAAAGTCATTGGCGATACATTTGCCTCAAAATAACTTATGTGTCGACACTTGCCCCTCTCGTGTGGACTCATCCCTTGGATGGCATAGGATCTACTACAACATAGTACATACATGCTTCCAGTTGTCAGCAGTACTGCTCATGTACAGTACATAAAATTCAAACCTTGCACTGATGCCCACAGTTTACCACCTCCATCGCATGCACACGATTGGAACTTCTCTTGTATACACAAATACTATACACGCACAAATACTCACCACTTACCACTACCTATACATCCGGCACACAGCCTGTTCTGAGGACACACGCTATGAGGCGCTATCGTGCAGTGGCGATTTCGTGTCAGCGCAATGCGCGGAGGTGTCGTATGAAGGCACAGCGCCGTCGTCGTACATTCAGTGCATGGCCGGTCAGTGTGCAACCGGACGCTCCAACCAACTCCAGACCATCTCATCCCTCTGTGTGCTGGAAGCGTAGCTGAGACTCACGAGTGTATGGGGAGACTGTGATGTGTATTATGTGTACCTATAAGATAAACAAACCCGATTTGATATCATTAAATATGTAAATAACATTATGAAGGTGTATATAGTATCGGGAATGTGCAAATAGTACTATGAATATATTTAAGCCCTTCGATGCAAAGTGTAGGTGTTTGTGTGTATGTGTTCTACCGAATTTGTTAGGTAGATCAGGATACACACTGGTTTTCAGTTTTATATAGACTAGGGAAAACAGGAATGCGATTTTATTAAGGATTAAATGGAATACAATACATTGACAAAAAGATAAACCACAGATATAACAATTCACGATAGGACTAGGAAACCCCATAGATGCGATGGTACGATGTCTTAAAAGACGCTCGCAGAAGCAATATTATTTCGCTTCTCAGAAAACACAACGGATGTGACAAAGATTCAAACAAATAGAACACCCACAATTGAGATGGTACTCTATAGTGCAAATAAACGAAGTGAACACGATATATCATCGTTTACAAGGTAAGTACGAAAAGTCATATTTAGAAGGGGTTATATTGCCTGGGGCAAGAGACCTAAGAACACTGGGGATGTTTCCATGAACATGGCCCGAGTGTATATTACTCACAAAACCGTAAGTTTCCATGTCCATGGCCCGAGTGTCAAACCCTAAAGTTGTACTATGATTACTCTAAAAGCCTAAGTACCTTTATGACTAAAAATTATGACTATAAACCTTATGACTAATAATTATGACCATAAACCATATAACTAAAAAATTATGACCATAAACCTTATGACTAATAATTATGACCATAAACCTTATGACTAATAATTATGACTTTAAACCTTATGACTAATAATTATGACTTATAAAACCTTATGACTAATAATTATGACTTTAAACATTATGACTAAAAAATTAAGACTATAAACCTTATGACTAATAATTATGACCATAAACCTTATGACTAAAAAATATGACCATAAACCTTATGACTAAAAATTATGACCATAAACCTTATGACTAATAATTATGACTATAAAACCTTATGACTAATAATTATGACTTTAAACATTATGACTAAAAAATTAAGACTATAAACCTTATGACTAAAAAAATTATGACCATAAACCTTATGACTAATAATTATGACTATAAACCTTATGACTAAAAAATTATGACTATATACCTTATGACTAATAATTATGACTATAAACCTTATGACTAATAATTATGACTTTAAAACATTATGACTAAAAATTAAGACTATAAACCTTATGACTAAAAAAATTATGACCATAAAACCTTATGACTAATAATTATGACTATAAACCTTATGACTAAAAAAAATTATGACTATAAACCTTATGACTAATAATTATGACCATAAACCATATAACTAAAAAATTATGACCATAAACCTTATGACTAATAATTATGACCATAAACCTTATGACTAATAATTATGACTTTAAACCTTATGACTAATACAATTATGACTATAAACCTTATGACTTCAATAATTATGACTTTAAACATTATGACTAAAAAAATTAAGACTATAAACCTTATGACTAATAATTATGACCATAAAACCTTATGACCTAAAAAATTATGACCATAAACCTTATGACTAAAAAATTATGACCATAAACCTTATGACTAATAATTATGACTATAAACCTTATGACTAATAATTGTGATTCCATAAAACCATATAACTAAAAATTATGACCATAAACCTTATGACTAATACATTATGACCATAAACCTTATGACCAATAATTATGACTTTAAACCTTGTATGACTAATAATTATGACTATAAACCTTATGACTAATAATTATGACTTTAAACATTATGACTCAAAAATTAAGACTATAAACCTTATGACTAAAAAATTATGACCATAAACCTTATGACTAATAATTATGACTCATAAACCTTATGACTAAAAAAAAATTATGACTATATACCTTATGACTAATAATTATGACTATAAACCCTAAGTGACTAATAATTATGACTATAAAAACCTCATGACTAAAAAAATTATGACCATAAACCTAATGACTAATAATTATGACTAAAACTTATGGCTATAAAAATTATGACTATAAAACCTTTTATGAATAAAAAATTATGACCACATAAACCTTATGACTAATAATTATGACTAAAACCTTATGACTAAAAATTATGACTATAAACCT
>LUCW03002470.1:0-12337 GCA_001586965.3 Sphaeroforma sirkka | reverse complement strand
TACTAGATTTTGAACAATCATTTGACGATTAAAACCAGATTTTCTACTATAGTTTCATGATTAAATTGAATTTTCTATAATATTAAATTAAATGCAAATTATAACTACAATCATTTGAGGATCTTGTACAATCGCTTCAAGTACAATTATTAGAAGTTGAAGTATATCCTGTACCATCACCTGAGAATTAAAGTAGATTATGTACAATCGTTAGAGAATAATAGGACTTCAGATATACAAACAATTGAAATAAAACTTGATTGTGAATAATCAGTTGATATAAAAATTGATTTTATACAATCGTTTATTCAACTAAATTTTATACAATCCTTGCGTTTAAATCTACATTTTGTACAATCATTTGAAGATTCTGTATAATTGTTTTGGTAGAAACATGACTTGTATTTTGTATAATCAATTGAGAATCAAACTCCTGTTGTACAGGTTATATACTCGATTATATACTATCATTAGATGATTGATATATATTTTGTACAAACATTTGAGAACTTTGTATAATCTTTTGAAGATTATACTAGATTATGTTCAATCATTTTGAGATTGAAATATATTTTTGTACAATCAATAGTGAATTAAACTACATGTAAAATCATTCCAAGATTAAACTAGATTATATACAATCATTTTTATACTGAACTATATTTCGTACAACCATTCGAGAATTAAACTACCTGTTGTACAATCCTTTGAAGATCAAACTAGAATATGTACAATTACTTAGAGATTGAATTATATTTAATACAACCATTTGAGAAGTAAACTATCTTGTATACAATCATCTGTGACGTAAAATGTCCGTTGTACATTCATTTGACTAGTGAAATACTTGGAAGTACAATATTTGAAGATTAAACTAGACTGGACTGTGTAATATTTTTGAAGATTATACTACATTATGTGCAGTCATTTGGAGATTGAATCATATTTTCGAATCCTTTGAGAAATTTATTAAACTTAGCTGTTGTATAATCATTTAAAGAACAACTGTAATTATTTATGTAGAAGAAAATATATTATGTACAATCATTTGAGAATTAAACTACCTGTTGTACAATAATTTAAAGTTGACTATACTATGTCCACTCAATTGATGATTGAACTATATTTTGTACAACGATTTGAAAACTAAAATAGGTTTTGTACAAACCTTCGATTTAACTATATACGGTACAATCATTTGAGGATTAAACTACCATTTGTAGGAACATTTGAAGATTATTAGCTGGTATTTGTAAGATCATTTGGAGATTAAAGAGGGGCTTGTACAATTATTCGAGAATTAATTCAGCTCTTGCCAAATCCTTATAAGGTTATTTTATACAGAAGATTGGTTGCCACTGCACTTGTGACTCCACACATGTGGAATAACGGCCCCGCAAGATTGTTTGGGATACAAAATAGCGCAGATACACGAACAGTCAACGAAAGTCGAGCACGGTTTGTTGCATTAGGTTTGCTGCACTTGGTTTGCTGCATTAGGTTTTGTTGCATTAGGTTTACTGCATTAGGTTTGCTGCATTAGGTTTTGCTGCATTAGGTTTACTGCATTCGGTTTGCTGCATTAGGTTTGCTGTATTAGATTTTTTTGCTTCAGTTATGGCTTATTTCTTGTACGTGAGTGCATGCACGCGGATAAAAAAAAAAAAGAACCCTCAGTCGGAACTCTCATCGAATAGTGATTTGGTAGCGCAGGCCTCTCGCATGGGCTTTGCGGTCACTCGCTCATTCTGATGTCTTGGTGACGACACATCCGTGGTCCACGCAGCATTTCGTTCCACTTCCACTGATTTGGCGTTAGAGGCGAAGAATTTCGCAAGAGTCGCTCAAACATCTAATCAAACATCCAGCTGAACGTCTAATTAAACATCCAGCTAAACATTTAATCAAACATTCAGCGCTCTGGCGCGTGTAAACATCATCCATATGCACTAGCAAGAAGTAGCTGAGACGTTGCAGCGACTGATATTGTTTTCCAGTTTAGGTTTTAGAGGATAAATAATCGGCTGAAGTTGTGTATGGTCACTGTGTGTTTGTGTCTGTGTGCTCGAGCATATGTAATGCGAGCTCAGTTGCAGTTGGGAGAAATAGTCTCCTGTTGTCAGCTGAGGTTGTGTATGGTCACTGTGCGTTTGTGTCCGTGTGCTTGAGCATATGCCTCGTTAAATTACTTGAAGTGCTGAATACAGCATTACATCCCTCGTGTGTGCAGGTGAACACACGATGGCCCGAGGTGCACGCTTGTGCAACGCCAGATGTCTTGCGCGCTTGAAGCTTATATCACATCCCGGCCAATCACACACATAGATGGCCCCTACTTCGATGCGTACGTTTGTGTCTGTTCAGTGTGCTGGACTGAGCGAAGGCTTTCCCGCAGTCAGGATAGTCACATTGGTAAGGGCGTTCGCCTGTGTGTGTTCTTGTGCTTTTTGAGGTCGGAGAGATGTGCAAACGCATGGCCGCAACCATCGTAATCACATATGTGAGAGAGGCTGCCCGTATGTGTTGCCTGGTGCCGTTTGAGATGCGACAAGTTGGTAAACCTGCTGCCGCACCCAGGAATCTTACATATATAGGGCGGTCGTTACAGTGGTAGCGTTTGTGGACCATAAAGTAAGCACGACTTGAAAACTCTTTGTAACAGCCCGGCCAGTCACACACATACAGACGCTCGCCCGTGTGTGTCCCTAAATGACATGCCAGCTCAGTCAGCGTCGAGAACTCTGCGCCGCACCCGGGAAAGCGGCACACATGGCTCACACCATGGGCTGTGCTATATGATTGTACGCACGAATCCACCATTCTGTCGCTGAAACCATTCCGCCTGCACAATAAGAACCCCCTTTATGTTTGTTAACAACTTGTGTGTTGTGTGTTGTGTGCTTTGAATCGTAGTATTATTCATTTTCCTATATGCGACGTGACCAAACGGGAATTCGACAGTATCAGACCATATATATTATAGCGAACTCAGTCCACATTGACAGTAGGGACAAGCGCAATGATCCATCAGTTCTAAGTGCAGCGATCAAACGAACGTACACTGGAAAACATCTCCATAATAAACAGACACGCCAATCCAGAACAGCTTGATAATATTGAACAATCAACATGAAGCGGCTTGTGAAAAAAATCATACAACTCACGCACATGATACAAGATACGCTTTGCTTTTACGAGGTACATTTATATGTACATATATGCACATACATATATATATATATATATATATATATATATATATATATAATATATATACATATATATATATATATATATATATATATATAAATATATGTAAATATATATATATATAATATATATATTTTATATATATATATATGCATATATATATATAATATACGTAAAACATAATGTACATGTAGAAACATGTCGCAACAGTTAATGCAAACAAAATAAATGGATTACATGATATGTATGGCTGCATATGCATATGTATATTAGCATATGTATATAGTTATTTATTATATGTATTATATATTACATATTATAATATATATATTAGATGTTGTATACATATACATGTATATGATATATAATATTATTACATATTATTATTGTATTGGTAATACATATTATATTGTTATATATGTAATATAGCAACATTATTATTATATATATATTATATATTATATATTATATATTATTTCTTTATTATTACATATGTATTATGTATGTATGACATGTATATAATAAATTAAAATTACATAAAAAAAAAACATAAGACGTAGTCGGTAAGTTCACAATTTTTTGGGGGAAAAGTTCATGTCGTTGCATATTGAGTCCTGTATATTATTATATATATATATTATAACATATATATATATATATATATATATGTATTATGTATATATATATATATATATACATATAATAAGAACAAATGAATATATATATATATATATATAATAATATCATATATATATATATAAATAATATATATATATATATATATAAATAAAAATCAATCACCTATATGTGTACAATTATATATATATGTATTCATATATGTATATACATGTATATATATATATGAATATATATATATATGTATGCATGACATACGTCTGTATTAGCACACACGCCCAAAAGAACCAACGCACACACACATATATATATATATATATATATATATATATATATATATATATATATATAGATTTGTATAAAAGCACCAAAACGTACACAGATACACGCCCACTCTCCGGGTCACCTACTCCTCACACACACATATATATATATATATTACATATTCACGCCATTCTATTTCACCACTACACATTCTCTGACTGTATAACAGTACAAAACATAAAATATATCTCGAAGTTTCAGTCAAAAGAAACACAGTTAGTAAGTAAGTTTATATGCGATACCTGAAGTTACAAAAAAGTGGGCGACTCCATGATTGTCGTTGTCGGGACGTTGCTGTCGCTGGCCGTGCACTGGTCAAAAGTCGAGTTAAATGTAAACCAAACGGTTTGGATGTAGCTAGTGTGCTGAGTCTTTTCTGGCACATGCTTCAGAAATACAAAGTCCGGCATGGCACTATTGATAGTGATACCTTTGTATATAATTTCTGAAACGCCAATACATCATATATGTGTGATAATAAAGAAAACCCGAGTCCTGAGTTGTGAATGACGTCAGAGTTCAGTCTGGTCACTTGTGACCTGTCAATTCACAGTTTGTTCTTGTGAGTTGAGAGCTGAGAATTGTGAGAGTTGAGACTCTGACAGCCAGAGAGGTTGTAACTTGTATGTATGGAGTCAATGTAGTTTCTTTTTATATACACATGTTTTACTTACTATTTTTTAAATTTTATTTCAAACAAAAATATCAAAGCATCGCCATCTTGAGTTCTTGACTTCTATTTATATACTTATTCTCTTTTTACTCGTATGTACATACTCTCTCTCCCTATTTTGTTGAAATATAAAAACTCTCTCTCTATGCATATAGTATGTACTAAATAAATATTGTCTTTAATACACATACATAGGCTATTGCTCTCTCTCTCTCTACTCTAACTCTAAATAAATGCACAACTGACAACCAGCCAGTCAACCAGAGTCAACCAGTTTCCAGACAACCAGTCAACCATGGGCCCAGGGCACAGGCTCACGACGTCACTGACTCTGAGTCTGAGACTCTCGAGGACGAGTCTGAGTCTCTGAGACAGTGAGACTCTCACTGCATCACAGCGTCAGCGAACAATGAACAATGAACAGTGAACAGTGAGGTGATTTCTAAAAAAAAAATTGCATTGCATCGCATTTGTTGTACATATTGTAGTACTCTTGTCCTGTTGTCCATAGTGAAGAAGAAAAAAGAGTATATTTGCGCTGTGCAGAAGTCCAGATAAAATGGACCGAGTCCGACTCTGGGCCCCTGGGGCACAGTTCGAACTTTGTTGAAAACTTTGTAGGAGCCCTAGAATCAGTTCGAAGTTGTAGAGACTAGAACATACAGCCCTCTTCTAGTCCAATACCAAAAAGGAGTAAACAAATCGGGTCATTGGCTCATTGTTTTGTTGGGGTGACTTCGTCGAGGCTATTTGCTCTCCCTCTTCTGGAAGTAGATTGGTGTTTAGTCGTCGAGGCTATTTGCTCTCTCGCTTCTGAAGTAGATTGGTGCGTAGGATAGCAACTAAAGGTAAATATACATATCTATGGTCATGTATTGAACATCATTTTAACTTCACCCAAGTTGTCATTTTATGCTACTTCACGTAGATGATATGTGGTGGTCTGGAATTAATATTCTTGGTCAGATATATAACAATCTACAACTATGTTTGGATATGATTTGATGATTTTACATAAGAGGTCTTGATTCTTGTCTATACCCTATATGCAGTTTAAAAAAAAAAACATATTATCATTGCATTTAAAAATAAATGTATTCGATAAATATATTTGTTTGGTTGTTTCCAAATTTTCAACTTTCTTTTCAAAAATGGAAGAGATGTGCAGTGGGTAACTGGGCACAACTTCACAGGCATCACTGCAGACTATTGAGAGATGTTATAATAAGATTATCAATATTTTATTATATTAATTTTATATATATATATATATATATATATATATATATATATATATATATATATATATATATATATATATATATATATATATATATATATATATATATATATATATATATATATATATATATATATATATATATATATATATATATATATATATATATATATATATATATATATATATATATATATATATATATATATATATATATATATATATATATATATATATATATATAAATATATAAAAGTATATATTTGCTGACAAATGCTCGTCACTCGCGCATTGAAGACGCAAGATATTTTAAATGGCATATACAATAGCACTAATATGTACTTTGTGCACGGCCGCCGCTACGGCGCAAGACACAACTGTAGAAAGCAATGAGTTTGTGACATTGGGTCACAGAGGACCGTACGCCGACATGGGAGTTAAAGGGGCATTTGCATATATGAGTTACAAAGGTGGAGCATACGATAGTGATGGTTTCGATGAGTTAGGATATAATGCGTTCGGGTTTGACAGATTTATGGTCGACAAGCAAGGAAGACATGCAAGCGACCCATTATCAGAATTAGATCAGCCAGAATTCCAATTTTTGGATCCTGAAGATGTTACAGGTATGGATGTACAGGAAGATGCCAGTGCAAGAAGAATCTTTGACCGGCTACAAGGGCAACATCAAATGTAGATGTTGACTCGGTCGACTAAAGTAAACTCATGAGCACACACACACATAAATATATATATATATATATATATATATGGTTCTAATGAAGTGTATTCTTATGTAAATACATATGAAGTGTAATTGTGTATACATAAATATGTGTATAAGAATATATATAGTGTAAAAGTATGTACATCCATGTGTACATATATTTATATAAATATACAGATACACATATACGCGCGTAAACACTTATTTATATACTTGAATAAACTTGTACTTATATATTCATTACCTTTAAATAATTAAATTAAGAAGATAAAACCCTACATTTATATATATGTAGGGTTTAAACGTTTCAGTTCATTTACGCATACATATATCACACATACAATTATATATCATATATATATATATATATATATATATATATATATGTGTGTGTGTGTGTGTGTGAATATGTTTGCATATAAACACATATATGCTTAAACACACGTATATATATATATATATTCATATTCATATTCATATACATATATATATATATATCATACATATATATGCATATGTACATATAGACATAAAATATATATATAAACACAAAATGTGCATCCATATGCACACACATCACGTATATATATATATATATATATATATATATATATATATATATATATATATATGTTTTTATACTTATCTTTACATGCATAATATACATATATAAGTATGTATTCATATTCACGTACACTATATATAATACCTGAAATATAAATAATATATATATACATATATATATACAATGTACCTATAAATGTATATATATATATATATATCCATATATATATAAATATATATATATATAACTATTATATATATATATGTATGTATGTATGTATTTATATAAAGATCATATGTGTGATTATATATATATATATATACATATATGTATATATCGAAATATATATATATATATCCATACAGATATATTCTATTTACTTCTATCATAGTCGTGTATTGACTTGATCGACCACCAATTGTATTAGATTCACCTTCATTAATAGTTTACCTATAAGAATTTAAGTACTGGATTTGAGATGCCCTCACTGCACTTGTATTTATCGTTGACAAATCAGTAGCTGAAATTGTTCTCATCACACATGTTTACACCTCTAAATAGAGAACACGCCTGATATCTCTCTGTTGTAGACTGTACACAATAACCATTCAAATTGCCACACATACGCATATGATAACCGGAAATAACGAATGGGTAAAGTAAAACTCTTCATCACGCTGCAATGCTTGTCAACGAATACTCAATAGCATATAATTTTATCACATATGCAGAGCATTACACTTGTAAACATGGTATAAATTCTGTAGCATTTACATGTACCATGACCCAGATGAAAGGTAACAGCAAGTAATTAATTGTACTTGCCACTTTAACACATACAACCCCATGGTAGGAGACGACGATGATGATGAGGAGAAGGATACATACGACCACGACTACGATGTATACATACCTGACGATGCCGAAAAGCCATACTACCCACCCTCGGGGCACGACGATGACGACGACGACGACGATGACGATGATGATGACAAAAAGAAGAAAAAGAAGAAGAATAAGAAGAAGAAGAAGGACAAGGCCCCCTCAGTCGTGGTTAGCGATGCACCTGGGTTCTGCGACGGGGGTTATGTGGAGTTTGTAGTGGGCCACGTGTTTGACCACGATGAAGCGCTGCTGTATCTGTACGATGTTAGCAGCATATTGGGTCTTAGCGACGACAGCTTCCACCTGGAGAGTCTGTACGTCAGAGATAACCGTGAGACGGACGTGCTAGTGTTCTTCTGTGCATACGAGGAGGTGCTACGAGTGGCGCAGACAGCACAGGCCATGCCGCAGGTGCTGAGTGGCGCTGGACTGCGAACACAGCAGGTGGCCTTTCAGAACAAGGACACGGACACCATCACCTGGGATAAGTGGGACCGTGGCACGTGGACGTTCATTGCTGTGTCGTGTGATCTCGTGGAGAGTGGCAAGGGCTACATGAAGGATGGGGTGTGCGTGCCGTGTCTGGCTAGTCCTGGGTGCAGTGACGCACAGTGTTCCGTGGATGGGGTGCCCACGTGCCCCAGCAAGCGGTGTGTGGGTGGGTATGCATGGGATGGGTTCGCCTGCCAGCTGTGTGATACATTCTACAACACCATGACAACCGCCACACCTGCTGCCAACATCCTGTGCACAGCATCCGGGTGCAGCAACAGCAAGGGCCTGGGATGTCCCACGACACTGCGACTTTGCCAGAAGAAGGACAGTTCGGAACCTCTGAGTGCTTCGCAATGGGGGGCTTATGCGTGCGATGTGCAGGGACCATCGTTTGGATGTGTGTACGGGTTTGGACCATACACTCGCACAGTCACAGCCACCACCACCTCCGCGTTCTTCGGAGCGCTGGAAACCACAGAGTCGCCGGTCACTGTGTGCGCACGTAAGTAATATTGGTGCTAATACTTTTTGAGCACTCTCGTGTCACAACTCAGTATATGTACTTTGTATTGTACCTCTGTAACGGTGCTTTTGGTTCTAAAAAAAAATGCAAAGGTTGTGTTATTTGTAGTATAGGCACGCTTCTAGTTCATGGTCTAAGCACAGAACTTCTACCGGTACCTAATTGTCTTTGCCATATACACAAATGTGTGTGCGTGGGCATACTCAAACTCTGCTAAACCTTTCGCGAGTCATAAAGTCATTGGCGATACATTTGCCTCAAAATAACTTATGTGTCGACACTTGCCCCTCTCGTGTGGACTCATCCCCTTGGATGGCATAGGATCTACTACAACATAGTACATACATGCTTCCAGTTGTCAGCAGTACTGCTCATGTACAGTACATAAAATTCAAACCTTGCACTGATGCCCACAGTTTACCACCTCCATCGCATGCACACGATTGGAACTTCTCTTGTATACACAAATACTATACACGCACAAATACTCACCACTTACCACTACCTATACATCCGGCACACAGCCTGTTCTGAGGACACACGCTATGAGGCGCTATCGTGCAGTGGCGATTTCGTGTCAGCGCAATGCGCGGAGGTGTCGTATGAAGGCACAGCGCCGTCGTCGTACATTCAGTGCATGGCCGGTCAGTGTGCAACCGGACGCTCCAACCAACTCCAGACCATCTCATCCCTCTGTGTGCTGGAAGCGTAGCTGAGACTCACGAGTGTATGGGGAGACTGTGATGTGTATTATGTGTACCTATAAGATAAACAAACCCGATTTGATATCATTAAATATGTAAATAACATTATGAAGGTGTATATAGTATCGGGAATGTGCAAATAGTACTATGAATATATTTAAGCCCTTCGATGCAAAGTGTAGGTGTTTGTGTGTATGTGTTCTACCGAATTTGTTAGGTAGATCAGGACCACACACTGGTTTTCAGTTTTATATAGACTAGGGGAAAACAGGAATGCGATTTTATTAAGGGATTAAATGGAATACAATACATTGACAAAAGATAAACCACAGATATAACAATTCACGATAGGACTAGGAAACCCCATAGATGCGATGGTACGATACGATGAAAGACGCTCGCAGAAGCAATATTATTTCGCTTCTCAGAAAACACAACGGATGTGACAGCATTCAAACAAATAGAACACCCACAATTGAGATGGTACTCTATAGTGCAAATAAACGAAGTGAACACGATATATCATCGTTTACAAGGTAAGTACGAAAAGTCATATTTAGAAGGGGTTATATTGCCTGGGGCAAGAGACCTAAGAACACTGGGGGATGTTTCCATGAACATGGCCCGAGTGTATATTACTCACAAACCGTAAGTTTCCATGTCCATGGCCCGAGTGTCAAACCCTAAAGTTGTACTATGATTACTCTAAAAGCCTAAGTACCTTTATGACTAAAAATTATGACTATAAACCTTATGACTAATAATTATGACCATAAACCATATAACTAAAAAATTATGACCATAAACCTTATGACTAATAATTATGACCATAAACCTTATGACTAATAATTATGACTTTAAACCTTATGACTAATAATTATGACTATATAAACCTTATGACTAATAATTATGACTTTAAACATTATGACTAAAAATTAAGACTATAAACCTTATGACTAATAATTATGACCATAAACCTTATGACTAAAAAATATGACCATAAACCTTATGACTAAAAAATTATGACCATAAAACCTATGACTAATAATTATGACTATAAACCTTATGACTAATAATTATGACTTTAAACATTATGACTAAAAATTAAGACTATAAACCTTATGACTAAAAATTATGACCATAAACCTTATGACTAATAATTATGACTATAAACCTTATGACTAAAAATTATGACTATATACCTTATGACTAATAATTATGACTATAAACCTTATGACTAATAATTATGACTTTAAACATTATGACTAAAAAAATTAAGACTATAAACCTTATGACTAAAAAAAATTATGACCATAAACCTTATGACTAATAATTATGACTATAAACCTTATGACTAAAAATTATGACTATAAACCTTATGACTAATAATTATGACCATAAACCATATAACTAAAAATTATGACCATAAACCTTATGACTAATAATTATGACCATAAACCTTATGACTAATAATTATGACTTTAAACCTTATGACTAATAATTATGACTATAAACCTTATGACTAATAATTATGACTTTAAACATTATGACTAAAAATTAAGACTATAAACCTTATGACTAATAATTATGACCATAAACCTTATGACTAAAAATTATGACCATAAACCTTATGACTAAAAATTATGACCATAAACCTTATGACTAATAATTATGACTATAAACCTTATGACTAATAATTATGACCATAAAACCATATAACCAAAAAATTATGACCATAAACCTTATGACTAATAATTATGACCATAAACCTTATGACTAATAATTATGACTTTAAACCTTATGACTAATAATTATGACTATAAACCTTATGACTAATAATTATGACTTTAAACATTATGACTAAAAATTAAGACTATAAACCTTATGACTAAAAATTATGACCATAAACCTTATGACTAATAATTATGACTATAAACCTTATGACTAAAAATTATGACTATATACCTTATGACTAATAATTATGACTATAAACCTTATGACTAATAATTATGACTATAAACCTCATGACTAAAAATTATGACCATAAACCTTATGACTAATAATTATGACTAAACCTTATGGCTAAAAATTATGACTATAAACCTTATGAATAAAAATTATGACCATAAACCTTATGACTAATAATTATGACTAAAACCTTATGGCTAAAAAATTATGACTATAAACCTTATGACTAAAAATTATGACCATAAACCTTATGACAAATAATTCTGACTAAACCTTATGACTAATAATTATGACTATAAACCTTATGACTAAAAATTATGACCATAAACCTTATGACTAATAATTATGACTAAACCTTATGGCTAAAAAAATTATGACCTTATGACT
>LUCW03002468.1:0-22663 GCA_001586965.3 Sphaeroforma sirkka | reverse complement strand
AATCTATGTATGCTTCTATAGTAAACCCTTCTATCCCAATTTTCGAGTAGTTCCAAAACCAGTTGTAGAGTGCAAAGTGAGCAACCTGATCAAGTCTGTTCGCTGCTCATATGTCATACATGGATAAGTTCACCATACTCCTTAAATTCAATCTTTAAGAATCACCGCTGTTGTCACGGCCTCCACGTTTGATCCGGTGCTGCAACTGTGTGTATACCGTATGTATATCTATTCAATTTTAGAGGGCTTGATATCATACGTTGTATTGTTCCTAGACTGTAGAGTGTAGAGTGTAGAGGTGTATTTTCAGTTGCCATGGATGTTGAACTCATCGGCTGGTCCGTTGATCTAGAGCGCAAAAAAATATCACCAATTGTAAAAGCAATTTGAAAAAAAACTTCCAATAAAATTGATTATAAATTTGAATCTGAGTATTTTTTTCCAATAGAGAGAGGAAAGTAGACCCTGGTTGTCCACTAGAACACCCCTGTCGTACCTATGAGCCACTAGGACACCTCTCTTGGAATCTCCTGACTTTCCCTGACCAACCATTATAATCCCTTGACCCTCCCTATACGAACAAGTTATTTACATACTTTTAACACTTATTCGCTGAATCTTAGCATGGCAGGATTGCGCGCTGAAGCCTGAAGCATAAAATCTTGATTCTTGTGCCGACACTCGAGAGCGACATTGCATTGTGTTTAAATATATTCGGCTTACTTACTTGCTCAATTCGGGAGGCTATGTGTACGGCTTGTATTCAAAGTTTACAGAAATGTAACATGGGTTAAAATTGGTTTTGGTAGGGGATCGGGAAACGATGGATTATTTAAATTCTTATGAAGGTATGCTATACACGATGGTGATAGTCGTTATGAAGACTTATTATATTAGGCAGCCGAGACTGCAGGACTTTTCTGCGAGTGATTCCTGAGCTCCGTTTGTCTGTATTTAGCGTAAGTAAACACCATACCGGAGAAGATTCCGAAGGCGATACTCACGCCTGACGCGAACGATATAGGTTGTGCGAAAAAGAAAAACGATAAGATCGTAAGTGGAATCTTATTCAGGGAGCCCACCATTGAGTAGGTGGTTGGTGAGGTTTCATTGATACACCAAAACACAGATAAGCTCAGAGCTGTGCCTATGGCGCCACTTATAACCAGCGATACTATGAAACCAGTGTCGTAGAGGTACTCGAAGTTACGCACAGTAACCAATTCCCCTGTCAGAAGGGCCGCAGGGAGAGTGATCATACAAGTCAACAAATTATTGTAGTAAGACATTCCCCATTGGTCAAGTGAGGTGTTCTTCTTGGCCGTTTTGATGTATAATGTGTACCCACCAGTGGAAATGCAATTGAGTGACATCCATATATATCCCGTCAGGTTGAACGAGAGGTCTGTTCCTGCTGCGAATACCGAACCAGCCAACATCAGACCGAGTGCCATAGCCACACCCGTTGATACCTTTGAGTTGTAAAGGTACTGGTCTCCGTAGGCAATCATTACGTTGGTCAAGTTTTTGAAGACGGTTACTAAAGGTATTGTCAAATAGTTCAGTGATTGACTACCAGTATAGAGCATCGCGCAGAAAAGCATAGTGGCAGGAAACCAATTTTTTGCCGTTTCAAAATTAAACGAGGCCAATCTTATCTGACCTTGTGCTCTCAATATATATAGTAAGGTCACGCTGATACCGCATTGAGCTGTGAGAAGGAGATTGACGTATTTGCCAAATCCATATGTACTCAGACAAAGCTTATTTGTATATATCATGGTCATGCTACACAACGCATACGAGAGGACCGACAGGATCGCCTTGTTCGGTTTCCTGGTGGTGTCATGCAAAGGTGGCATATTTGCTATCGTAGTCATCCTAAAGTCTCAACGTGCAATTTATCTGTGATGGTACACATATTACAACTAGTTTATATGTATGCATTACTTTTATCAGACAAGTGACAAATGTTCGCCGTTCACGAAGTTAAGTCAGTGAAGACTGAACAGTGTTGACTGTTGAACACTGTCATGACCCTCTAGAAGTGTAAAATTTCAGGGAGAACGGAGTCACGGACAAGTCCGTAGGACAGACACACTGTTCAGTGTTCACTGTTCCAACTTCTATTAGAAGGTGAGGTCACGAAGCTAATAACTCATTTTACTAAAATAGTAAATATATACTCAATAATATATTGCTTTGCTAAAATTTCGAGCAGATCTGACTCTCGACACACGTGTTTGACAGTGCGAACTATAACAATTCAATTCACAATTGACAGTGTGTGGCTGTGTGCCACAGCTGTCAGCCTGTCAGCTTGTCACAGTGCCAGTGCGACTCTGCGAGTCTGTGACTGGCCTCCCTAAGATATTTTTATATGACTAGTTCGTAAGATGAAAACTGTACACACAAATGTTTGAGACTTTAGACTCAAAGAGTTTTAGACTTTAGACCCGCAAGGTGCAACTGTGAGCATACTAAGGACCGTATATGGAATAAAAGTTGAACGTAAACGTCTAATTATTCGATATATAAAAGTTTTAACGGAAAACGGTTTGAGGTTAAGGCAGACTATATGTGAATATATATTTTTTGGTTTTACAAAAAAAAAAAAAAAGGTTTCAAGAAGTCATACACAGAGTAATAATTTATTCAATTGCAATTTATTTTTATTTTTTTTAATCACGGCGTTCTGGATAGGATCTCAAGCGGAAATCGAAAATTCAGCAGACCTAAATCCAGAGGGCCGTGTTTTAATCGTAGTCAATACATACTCATTAGGCGCGGTAAACATAAAATATTGACATTTTCAACCTGGACTGTATATTTGTCCGTCATCACTTTTTTGGTAATCTCTTATCAGTTCAAGCAAGAACTGACTGTAAATAACACAAGTGTACACCCTTATATATGCACATACAGCAGTATCTACTTAGTTTATTGTAGTAGTGTTGAGCTTAGTTATTGAGCTTAGTTAAGATGGGGGTAGAAGGCTTACTGCCACTCGTAAGTGTTCTATTTGTAGAAATACGGCCTCCGGTCAGTCTAAAATATCAAGATCAATTGAGATAATACATTGGTTTTTTTTATTTATATTTTAAATAATTTAGTACAAGCTCTTTTTTTCCAATATTTCCAAAGTGTTCTAAATTCACTTTGATGGCTCCAATAGCCTGAGTATTTGGTATGACTCATCTACTTGGACCTATTTGAGACATTAGTAGATGTAGGATATTATAAACTAAATTTCATAATCTCCGAACTACTACTTATAGATTTTGGTCCTCCCACCAATCTCCAAAATCCAATAAGTCTTTTTTCTTTTTTTTACTTTTCTTCAGATGGAACTTTATTTATATCAGCTAATGTATTAACGTGACTTACGTTATTATGTCTATTTACAAATTAGGCAAGTGGTCATGAACACTTAGTACTTCGAGTGAAAGTTATTCAATAAAGAACAGCTAGAGGTACGCCCTGTGTGATCGAGGATATTTAGGCTCTTAACAAGAGGCAGTCCCGATCATTCTTACACAAGCTACCACTGCTAAATCCTAACTGACTAAATTGTATTTTAGTTTAATATAGTTTGAAACCTAGTAATTTCAATCGGAGTTTACATATTTTTCAGTTAACTAGTAGTTACAGTAGTGTACTGCTTCTAGACTGTCTAACATCGATTTACTAGCCAGCAAATACTATGGCTAAGGGTACTTCTAAAGGCAAGGGAGCCGCTAGCTCTAAGCCTTCTAAGCCTGCCGAGGTTCCTGAGGTCCCTGTGGAAACACCTAGGTTAAAGATACCTAAACCTCCGGAAGGTGAAGCAAAGGATATGATTCCGCACTTCACCGATATAACTATGGACTTAATTATACAAAACAGGAAGATTGCAATAACTGACTGGTGTATGTTTAAGTTCTCTAATGGGTACGTTATACTTGACTTAACAAACGTCGACTTCTCTAAGTTAAAGTGTCCTTCACATAACTACGTGAGTTGGAGACACAAAGACGTTGTCAAAACCCAAATCGAAGATTGGTTAAAACAGGGTCTAATTGAAATCAATTAACAGCCTTTGGCTATTACCTTACCAAATAATAAACGTAAGGCGCCTACATCGGAAATGGTTACTGGACCAAATACTAAACGACATAGAGTACAACATGAGTCTTCAACTCGTACATATAGGAACATACTTACTCGATAAGTCATGACCGAAACCGTTTTTACTTTGGTTTTCGCTTTACCAACTAGATCGTATCTTAACGTACGTTCGTAGTTCTAAAAGCTACTGGGGCTATGTAGAAATACGGCCTCCGGTCAGTCTAAAATATCAAGATCAATTGAGATAATACATTGGTTTTATTTGTATTTTAAATAATTAGTACAAGCTCTTTTTCCAATATTTCCAAAGTGTTCTAAATTCACTTTGATGGCTCCAATAGCCTGAGTATTTGGTATGACTCATCTACTTGGACCTATTTGAGACATTAGTAGATGTAGGATATTATAAACTAAATTTCATAATCTCCGAACTACTACTTATTGATTTTGGTCCTCCCGCCAATCTCCAAAATCCAATAAGTCTTTTTTTTTTTTTTAACTTTTCTTCAGATGGAACTTTATTTTTATCAGCTAATGTATTAACGTGCCTTACGTTATTATGTCTATTTACAAATTAGGCAAGTGGTCATGAACATTTAGTACTTCTAGTGAAAATTATTCAATAAAGAACAGCTAGAGGTACGCCCTGTGTGATCGAGGATATTTAGGCTCTTAACAAGAGGCAGTCCCGATCATTTCTTACACAAGCTACCACTGCTAAATCCTAACTGACTAAATTTTTTTTTAGTTTAATATAGTTTGAAACCTAGTAATTTCCATCGAAGTTTACAGCTGTGCATCCTGAATGTCAGGGCTCAACAGCTGTATAAGCTCGTGTGTCTCCATCAGTTGCCATTTGGGATGCAACTGTAGAGTACGTTCATACGTACGGCCGTTGAGAGCTTCTTCTAACAGTTGTACAATGCAGTGGTTCACTAAATTCTGTTGGAAGTCGGCATCTGTCTGGCACCGTTCACGTGCCCTCCTGTGGTTCTCCATGAGCTGTGTCATTTGTTCCATAAGAGGAGTGTGCATGTTCCGACTTTGGCCCTTGGCTAACTTGCGAAACGCGGGATCGACAGTGGCTTGTGTTTCGTGCGAACAGATCTGTTCGATCTGTAGTTGAGGTGTACATGTCTTCAACCGTTCAGAGTTGTCGCGGATGTAGTCCAGCGTTGACTTCTCCGCCTTGAAGTAAGATAGTACCTTATGAAACCATGTAAGGTTCCAACTCTCGTCCAGCCCTGCGATTTGTGCGTTCTTGAACGCCTCGAGGAGAAACCCTCTTGTGTCCCGTTCCATAATATCATGTAGGTAGTATCTGTTCGACGGCCAATCAGGCCACGTACGTGGTGAAGGTACGGGACGCTTCTCTACCGGTCGGGACTCTAATGTAGCTCGAAGTGTCTCAATCACGCCCCGAAGAGCTTCAGCTCGAGCCGTGTTATACTCCTCGATTGCTTGGCATAGCTCGTCACTTAACTGTAGTATCCGTGCGTGTAGCGCCTGTCGCCTTTTCTCGATACTAGCCGGTGTGGGCGGAGGCACTGTTGTCTCCTTCTCTTGTCGTTTAGGTGTCTGTACATATTCACTGGGCGCTTCTTTCTCGCCCCACTGACGTTGCTGTTGTTGGCGCAGGTTCGTACTTAATCGGTCCTGTCTATTCTTCGCCGCCTGCTTACCTTGAGGATTCTGTCTGGCTAATACTTGTTCATGTGCGAACTCTTGAAAAGTTGGTGTGTTCTCACTGGCAGACAGAGTATCATCCTCCTCGGTTGAACTGTCCTCTGACCCTGGTGATTTGTACCCGAGTCCATAAAACGGACGCTCACAGCCTTGAATTCGGAAGGTAGGGTTGTCTTCGTCCTCTGGTACTGCCTGTACCCGTTCGTGTGCGTCAGAAGAACTCTCCTTAGCGGCCGGCCCTATTGTAGTTCGTCCGGCGTTTATGCGCTGTAACCTCTGTTCGTATTTTTCAAAGAGAGACTGCTGTTGTGTCATCAGCTCCGTGAGTTTCTGAGCTGACGATTGTTCCCGTGCCGTTTCCTTGTTGTTGGTACGGTTCCGGTGACGCTTCCGCTTGTTAGGTGGGAGGCGTGGTGGGTCATTACTGGGAAATAAGGCCCCTGGGTATCCCGAGACGAACGAGGGGACAGCCCTTCACTGGCTACCTGTTCACCAATAAAGTCTGACTACTGTCCGCACGTAGGTCGGGTACTTCCTTGGTCTCACCCTCGAATATGACATCCTCGTCAGATTGTGCAGGTCCATTTTTTTGTTTGCTGTTGGTGGCTGCTTGTCGTCCGCGGAAATAATGTGTGGAGCCCCAAGATGTGTCTGTTGTTGCCCCTCCAGTGCCTGACCTGAGTGCGGAGCGGAGCGTTCCGTATGGGACTGACGACGTTTAGTTCCACGTCGGTCGATATCATCTTCCTTGCGGCGCTCAGGATTCAAGAGTTGCTGTCTACGACTTTGGCGGGGTAGGACATGGTTGGTGAGTTGTTTGTCAATGGAGAACTAGAAATGTGTGCGAATGAACTGATAGAGTACTGAATATAAATATCCATTTTCTATTAAATTTCATCCTTCAAACACATAACGTCTCGACATCGATCTCCGAGGAACTCGTGGGTTCCCTCGTGACTGTTTTATTTCCTACACTAACATAAATAGTGTGGATAGTCTATATACTCTAACACTACCAGCTGTCTTACTCTTCATCCCACAATAACACATGGTTGAGTGCCTCATTAGTCGGAGCCACTTCTTGTTCTACTCCTCGCCAGCTCTTACTCCGGCCTAATGACGGCCTATTCGCAGGACCCTGTTGGGAACTTCCCTCATCGCTCCTCTTTTACTCTTCTTACCCGTGATGTCCTTGTCATGTGCTGTTGCGGTTGTTGGAATATGCTTCTTGATCTAAGAACGATTGCTCGTTATTGCACTCCTAAACTAAGCTGCCGTCAACCACACCTTCGGTGCATACTGTTGATCCTCTCCGTTGACCTGATTTATCTGGAAGTTCTAGTGATTTGAGTGTGTTCGCATATCATTTTCACAATTTAACCTTGTATTTACTTGCATCGTTCGTGTTATGTGCGCCCCCACCCTTATATGCTCCTAATAACTCACAGGTGCTTACTTGTGTCTCTGTATGCTTCCTAATATCCCATTCTGAAAATCTTTGTAAAATAATCTAGTATGCCGCTGATTCATTGCGTCATCGTACTAACCGAGTCGGTACTAACCATGTACATCTCCCATCTCTACTACACTACTGTGGATCCTAAAGAACTTTCTTCTAACAACTTCTTAAATACAATTTAAGCTCATTAGCTTGCAATTCGATTTGTACCTGTCTCACACTGAAAACAACCTTCCTACCTGTACTCACACATGTCTACTTATCTGTGGATTCTGACTGATTGTCTGATTTTGTCATTTGATCGTCGTGAGACTTTCCTTGTTGACCCTGGTTAATGTTCTGCTTGATTGGAATGTTCGCTCTTCGGGTTCACTCGTATTAGTAGATTCTTTCTTCATCCTCGTCGTCAACACGTCGTTAAACCAACGATCGGATAATCTAAATCGTTCATTTTGATGCGACATTCTCCGTTCGCATTGTCTTTTCAATTGTTATACTTATAACAAAAAAAAATGTGCCAGCTACTGACTAATTCATATTCTGTAGCTTTCTCTGTAATTACTAATAAACTAACAACTTCTATGGTAAGTTAAAAATGTAGTAAGTATACGCGAGATAACTGTATCTCAACGTTCTCCTCCTCGGGGAGGGGACGTTGTTCATTTATTAGTAATTATAAACAGTAATCCTAAAATGACTGACTCTTAAATGAGTCATTAGTCATGTGCTGTAAAACCAGCAAAACCCTAAAACCCAGTTTATCAGATTGTTCTGATAAACTGTAAAACTTGTAATAAACCTAAAATAATCAAATAAATATAAGTACTTGTATTCTGACCACAAGAGTCAACGGAATTACCCTACCGTTAAACAAGAGCTCCTTGCTATAGTTACTGCGCTAAGACAGTTTAAAGACTACCTTTATGGAAGTTACTTTACTGTCGCCTGTGATCAAAAGTCTTTAACATACTTAAAAGATATGAACCCTGATTCACAGTTGGTGAGCCGCTGGCATGACATTATTGCCAAGTTCGCTTTTAATATAACACACATTCCAGGAATACATAACGTTCGCTTTTAATATAACACACATTCCAGGAATACATAACCATCTTCCTGACATGCTCTCTCGACTTGTGCCCGACTACCAGAAAACAGTCAAAGAGTTATTAGCAACTGATTGGATGCTAAATAAGAAATGGTTTAACCTCGCTCAATCACGATGGGGTCCATTTACTGTTGATATGTTCGCCGCAGAACATAACAAACATGTTTCTGAATATAGGTCGTTGACTCATCCTAAAGGTGATGCATTTCAGCTTGACTTATCAAAGCATAATGCGTGGGCTAACCCACCTTGTCAACTTATCGCACAGTTGTTAAATTATGTTAATATTACTAAATCTACCATTACGCTGTGTTGTCCCTTACGTAACTCCGACCCATGGATACGTGATTTAATTAATATGATTCAAGACGAACCTATTTATGTCGACCGTGAAACCGACACGTTCTTGTATCAGGGATCCTATTCTATTAAGAAGACGCCTTGGAAACACACCATTGTTTGTCGCATCGGTCCTGCAGGTACCACTAAGTGGAAACCCTCAACCGAATTCTTAGCTAAACTAGAGGAGTCTAAAGAGTTTGAACAAAAGCTCAAGACTCGTACAACACATGCACCCAACAAGATTGCAGTCGAGGTAATGCCGATTGAAACGGCATTAGATCGTAAAAAAACATGGAACTAGCTAAGGCCATGGATCAAAGACTCAAAACTCTAAGAGAACTTGAAGCTCGCACTCAACTACTTAAAGCGCTGCTTAAAGAACAGCCAGGAGTTGCGAAACAACTGAAGAAGATACTTCAACAATCCAATGTTGTCAATTATGTATCTCAGGACTCTACCCCTCCTGATACTGAGGTTGCCCTTTCCAACAGGACTATGGTTCATCCAGCCAGCGTTACGCAGAATCTGACTGACTTAGAGGAGCTCGAAAGTAGAGTTAAAATTATACATAATTTAACGCATCGAGCATATGAGCATACTTATAAAATGGCTATTCGTGCAGGGGCTTGATCACCCGGCGCTGAAAGAAACCATACGTGAAGTATACCGACGCTGTACTGATTGTGAAAAGAACCAGATCAAGCGATACGGTTGGGCACCCCTAAAAAGTGTGACAGAAGACCAACCGATGCGCCGAGTCATAGTCGATTTGGTTAAACTCCGCGATCCAAGCATACTGGCGATGTATATATCTGTCATTTCTTATGTGTGGCTTCGGGCTATAACTTGCTTTATGCAATACCGAACAAACGTCCACAAACAGTGGCAGAATTATGCTATCACGTCTTTAATGACTTTGGTTTCCCCGAGTACTATGTTCTGATAACGGTAGTGAGTTTTGTACCGACGTAATGGAGGCACTTATACTCGTATCAGGCATGACCCATAGGTGTGGTGTTCCTTACAAACCTCAAACGCAGGGTGCAAATGAGACACGTCATAGAGAACTTAAGAAACTCTTGCGTACCGCACTAGACGACGTTGAGGATATGTGGCCTTATCATTTGAAATGGGTTCAGACTCAAATGAATAACTGCATGAATCCTCAAACTGGAACACTCCGTTTCACTATTTCTTTGGCCGCTATAGTGAATTACAAGCAACGTTTGATAAAACTGCGCCCGAAAACACGCTACCCCGTGGCTACAAAGATCGAGCATATGCAGAACGTTGTTTACCCCTGTTTACTCGAGCACAAGAATCGCGTCCTACTTAAAGCGTATGACCGATGGAATAACACTAAGAACATTGTTCAGTTCAAAGTCGGCGATTACGTTAACATTATAAATCGAAACGCCAACGTTACCGAACTCTCTTCTAAGACGATAGGACCTTTTGTTATTTCCTACCATGATGAGAAAGTGATACTTACGAAGTGAATAACATTGATGGTACTAGCGCAACCAATCTAGGCACTCACCGTATCCCTACCTCCGAACTCTCATTCGCTCGCTCATTTGATTCTGATATACCAGTTATGGAGTCACAAGTCAAAGATATAATTGATTGATAAAACATCCGAAGACGGTTACACTTACTACAAGACCCGTTTCATGGATGGGACAGTAGCTTGGCTAACCTCCGATGCATTCCGTGAATCTCGCGACTTTCTTCGTATCTTTAATAAGAAATGGAACAAGCGTTTACATAAGAACACACGAGATAAACGAAAAGGGTTTCCTCAGGTGACTACAAACCCTGACGGATCTGAAATTGTAAACTTCGATGGAAATTACTAGATTTCAAACTATATTAAACTAAAATACAATTTAGTCAGTTAGGATTTAGCAGTGGTAGCTTGTGTAAGAAATGATCGGGACTGCCTCTTGTTAAGAGCCTAAATATCCTCGATCACACAGGGCGTACCTCTAGCTGTTCTTTATTGAATAATTTTCACTAGAAGTACTAAGTGTTCATGACCACTTGCCTAATTTGTAAATAGACATAATAACGTAAGTCACGTTAATACATTAGCTGATATAAATAAAGCTCCATATGAAGAAAAGTTAAAAAAAGAAAAAGACTTATTGGATTTTGGAGATTGGCGGGAGGACCAAAATCTATAAGTAGTAGTTCGGAGATTATAAAATTTAGTTTATAATATCCTACATCTACTAATGTCTCAAATAGGTCCAAGTAGACGAGTCATACCAAATACTCAGGCTATTGGAGCCATCAAAGTGAATTTAGAACACTTTGGAAATATTGGAAAAAAGAGCTTGTACTATATTATTTAAAATACAAATAAAAACCAATGTATTATCTCAATTGATCTTGATATTTTAGAATGACCGGAGACCGTATTTCTACATAGCCCCCAGTAGCTTTTAGAACTACGAACGTACGTTAAGATACGATCTAGTTGGTAAAGCGAAAACCAAAGTAAAAACGGTTTCGGTCATGACTTATCGAGTAAGTATGTGCCTATATGTACGAGTTCAAGACTCATGTTGTACTCTATGTCGTTTAGTATTTGGTCCAGTAACCATTTCCGATGTAGGCGCCTTACGTTTATTATTTGGTAAGGTAATAGCCAAAGGCTGTTCTTCATTAGTAAGTAAGTAAGTTTGAACAATTTTCTGCACTGTTGGTAAGCAGATCAGAAAGTTTAGTCACGTAGGAAGTAGGTGGCAAATAGGGAATTTCAGATCCGTCAGGGTTTGTAGTCACCTGAGGAAACCCTTTTCGTTTATCTCGTGTGTTCTTATGTAAACGCTTGTTCCATTTCTTATTAAAGATACGAAGAAAGTCGCGAGATTCACGGAATGCATCGGAGGTTAGCCAAGCTACTGTCCCATCCATGAAACGGGTCTTGTAGTAAGTGTAACCGTCTTCGGATGTTTTATCAATTATATCTTTGACTTGTGACTCCATAACTGGTATATCAGAATCAAATGAGCGAGCGAATGAGAGTTCGGAGGTAGGGATACGGTGAGTGCCTAGATTGGTTGCGCTAGTACCATCAATGTTATTCACTTCGTAAGTATCACTCTTCTCATCATGGTAGGAATAACAAAAGGTCCTATCGTCTTAGAAGAGAGTTCGGTAACGTTGGCGTTTCGATTTATAATGTTAACGTAATCGCCGACTTTGAACTGAACAATGTTCTTAGTGTTATTCCATCGGTCATACGCTTTAAGTAGGACGCGATTCTTGTGCTCGAGTAAACAGGGGTAAACAACGTTCTGCATATGCTCGATCTTTGTAGCCACGGGGTAGCGTGTTTTCTCGGGCGCAGTTTTATCAAACGTTGCTTGTAATTCACTATAGCGGCCAAAGAAATAGTGAAACGGGAGTGTTCCAGTTTGAGGATTCATGCAGTTATTCATTTGAGTCTGAACCCATTTCAAATGATAAGGCCACATATCCTCAACGTCGTCTAGTGCGGTACGCAAGAGTTTCTTAAGTTCTCTATGACGTGTCTCATTTGCACCCTGCGTTTGAGGTTTGTAAGGAACACCACGCCTATGGGTCATGCCTGATACGAGTATAAGTGCCTCCATTACGTCGGTACAAAACTCACTACCGTTATCAGAACATAGTACTCGGGGAAACCGAAGTCATTAAAGACGTGATAGCATAATTCTGCCACTGTTTGTGGACGTTTGTTCGGTATTGCATAAAGCAAGTTATAGCCCGAAGCCACACATAAGAAATGACAGATATATACATCGCCAGTATGCTTGGATCGCGGGAGTTTAACCAAATCGACTATGACTCGGCGCATCGGTTGGTCTTCTGTCACACTTTTTTTAGGGTGCCCAACCGTATCGCTTGATCTGGTTCTTTTCACAATCAGTACAGCGTCGGTATACTTCACGTATGGTTTCTTTCAGCGCCGGGTGATCAAGCCCTGCACGAATAGCCATTTTATAAGTATGCTCATATGCTCGATGCGTTAAATTATGTATAATTTTAACTCTACTTTCGAGCTCCTCTAGGTCAGTCAGATTCTGCGTAACGCTGGCTGGATGAACCATAGTCCTGTTGGAAGGGGCAACCTCAGTATCAGGAGGGGTAGAGTCCTGAGATACATAATTGACAACATTGGATTGTTGAAGTATCTTCTTCAGTTGTTTCGCAACTCCTGGCTGTTCTTTAAGCAGCGCTTTAAGTAGTTGAGTGCGAGCTTCAGGTTCTCTTAGAGTTTTGAGTCTTTGATCCATGGCCTTAGCTAGTTCCATGTTTTTTACGATCTAATGCCGTTTCAATCGGCATTACCTCGACTGCAATCTTGTTGGGTGCATGTGTTGTACGAGTCTTGAGCTTTTGTTCAAACTCTTTAGACTCCTCTAGTTTAGCTAAGAATTCGGTTGAGGGTTTCCACTTAGTAGTACCTGCAGGACCGATGCGACAAACAATGGTGTGTTTCCAAGGCGTCTTCTTAATAGAATAGGATCCCTGATACAAGAACGTGTCGGTTTCACGGTCGACATAAATAGGTTCGTCTTGAATCATATTAATTAAATCACGTATCCATGGGTCGGAGTTACGTAAGGGACAACACAGCGTAATGGTAGATTTCGTAATATTAACATAATTTAACAACTGTGCGATAAGTTGACAAGGTGGGTTAGCCCACGCATTATGCTTTGATAAGTCAAGCTGAAATGCATCACCTTTAGGATGAGTCAACGACCTATATTCAGAAACCTGTTTGTTATGTTCTGCGGCGAACATATCAACAGTAAATGGACCCCATCGTGATTGAGCGAGGTTAAACCATTTCTTATTTAGCATCCAATCGGTTGCTAATAACTCTTTGACTGTTTTCTGGTAGTCGGGCACAAGTCGAGAGAGCATGTCAGGAAGATGGTTATGTATTCCTGGAATGTGTGTTATATTAAAAGCGAACTTGGCAATAATGTCATGCCAGCGGCTCACCAACTGTGAATCAGGGTTCATATCTTTTAAGTATGTTAAAGACTTTTGATCACAGGCGACAGTAAAGTAACTTCCATAAAGGTAGTCTTTAAACTGTCTTAGCGCAGTAACTATAGCAAGGAGCTCTTGTTTAACGGTAGGGTAATTCCGTTGACTCTTATTATAACTCTTGCTAAAAGAATTGTATGTAGCGCGGTTTACCATTTATCGTTTGATAAAGCACTCCACCTACCGCTCGATCTGAAGCGTCGGTTGCTACTTGGAATGGGACACCATCCACAGGGTACTGCATGATGGGTGCGTCTATTACTTTACTTTTGACTAGTTTAAATGCATCATCACATTCTTTAGTCCAAAGCTTTCCCAAAGGTCCTTTGTGCAGCCGTAGGTGACTGAAAGGCTTTAAGTAATGAGAAAGATGCGGTACCGAATCCGAGAAGAAGTTAACAAACCCACACACAGAGTTCACATCTCTTCCAGTAATTGGTGTTGATAAATCCAACAGAAACTGTTTCTTGCCAGGATCAATTTCTACCCCTGCTGCAGATACTTTGTAGCCAAGTAAGTGTATAGTATCTTTAGCAAAAGAACACTTGTCTTCGTTAATCTTAAGTTTAGCATGATTAAGTCGCTTTAAGACTTCTTTAACGAGTTTAGCATGTTCATGTGCTGTCTTTGTAAAGATAACTATATCATCTAAATAGACTGATACATTATACGACAGGTCCGCAAATAGTTCCATCATAACTTGTTGGAAGAAAGAAGGTAACATGTGTAAGCCTTCAGGTGCACCTTTAAACTGGTACTTCTTACCTTGCCAAGTAAAGGAAAAGTATTTCCCTATGAGGCTCATATATCTGTAGTTGATGGAATGCAGCTTTTAAGTCTATCTTGGAAAAGATAGTCGCACCCTCCATTTTGCGTAGTATCTCGCTTATTTTAGGTAAGGGAAAACTATGTTGCGGAATTAGTTTGTTGATTGGCGACAGGTCTAGTACTACACTTGTTTTACTAAACGTTCCATCAGATTTATATTGATCGACCGCTAAGAGAGCTAAGTTAACTGGGGTTGCATCATAATTGATTTCAATTAGACCCTGTTTTAACCAATCTTCGATTTGGGTTTTGACAACGTCTTTGTGTCTCCAACTCACGTAGTTATGTGAAGGACACTTTAACTTAGAGAAGTCGACGTTTGTTAAGTCAAGTCTAACGTACCCATTAGAGAACTTAAACATACACCAGTCAGTTATTGCAATCTTCCTGTTTTGTATAATTAAGTCCATAATTATATCGGTGAAGTGCGGAATCATATCCTTTGCTTCACCTTCCGGAGGTTTAGGTATCTTTAACATATTATCATCTGACTGATCTTTATTCGGGTCTAGCCCATTAGGCAGACCAGTGAGTGTTATACCTAAACTGAGAAGATCAGTCATACCTATAATTAAATCGTATTTCTGAGACATGTCAGTAACGATTAGATGAGTCTTCACTTCTCTTCTATCTGACAGCATTATGTGTGCATAGTCAATGGCTTGTTCGCAAGTAGTAACTTTGCCATTTCCCAAGATTAAATCAGTTGTTTCGTTATGGACAGCCATATCTGTAGCGTAGGCTACTCGGCATGAGATAGCAGAGACTTCAGCCCCTGGATCAAATAGTGCCATAACTTTTCTCTTCATTTACGAAAACTGTTTGAAAGATACGTTCATCTCCTTTGGTATAGATTTTATTGAACATTTTCTCATAATCTTGCTCTAGTGCGCACATATGGTACTGTCAGTGCTTAACTTGGACGTCTGGTAAGTCCTTGCAATCCTCTTTGTGCCAACCGTTAGTACCCTTGCAAGTAGCACACTCTTTCATATAGTGTCCAAAATCTGGCTTGCCTGGTGCACACGTAACAGGGTCGTGTCTACCATTCCACTTGCCATTACGTTTTGTGAGGTTGTAACCACACTTCTTGCAAGGCGCTCTCACCTTCTTATCACCTTTCGGTTCGGTAGAAGTAGAGCCAGTACCCCCTCAGTAGTAGTGCGAGGTTTCTTAGTACTACGCGCAGTATTAGTCTCTACTGCGTTTCGCTTAGTGGGCTGGGTGTAGCTCGTGGTACTAAGTACTCTAGTAGAGGAATTGGTATGCTTGTGTACTATCTTCTCAAAGACAGACCAAGGCATAGATCGCAAATCACCATAGGCGATGATGTCATCATTGACTTTCTTAAAGAGGTTAGCTCCCAGAGTCTCCATCATCTGACAAATTAATAAATATTCGCCAGTATAGGTACGACCACCCATCCAGTATTCATATGTGTCATATGAGCTAGAGCACCTCGAATAGTGGTATCGTTCGCAAAGAACTTGCGAGACTCTAGAAGTTCACGGTCACGTGCATCTTCAAAAAAAGGTGTTAAGTATATTATCACGCAACTGGTGCCAGGGTAGGGCTTTCCAGTTGGGCTCATGAACCTTCAAGATAGTTCGCCATTCACCTGGCTCACAGAAATGAATAAAGGCATTCATCATCTGCTTATCCCTAAGGCTGGCAGACTCCTTAAGTTGGTCGAAGGCCTTCAGTGTCTCCACTGTACTCTCATTAGTAGAGAAATCGACCTCAGCCTGCGCGTTACCTAGCTGCTTTATAAAGCTTGGTTCTAAGTGTTCACGAGGCTCATGCTCAGTGCTACGGGCTGCTAGTGCCAAGATGGTGTCTATTTCCTTTCTCTTGTTATCGATTAGATAGCGAATGTTATCCGCTTTCCTATCGTCAAGGTCAGAGTCATTCAATAGACGGTCCTCAGGACTTGCATACCAGAGCGTAATAGCCTGAGACGAGTATGTCTGGTTCTCACTTCCTCATCCTCAGGATTAGAGCGGGAACTCTCTAACGAGGTACTGGTGTAGCGATTGCCAAAATCGTGATTACCAGGGTTGGTTGGCAAATGAGGGTCGATATTACGAGGATGGTAAGCCTCATCGAGTTCCATACGATCATATCCTCTGACAGGGTTAGGTTTGTCAAGAGGATGGTCGATGGTAGCATCAGAGCTATAGAGATTAAATTTTGAAATATTATCTCTCTCGCCAGTGGTAACTGGCTTAGTGGTAAACATACTGGCTGGTAAACCAGTAGGTCTTGGGTTCGAAACCCGGCCCGAATTTTTTTTCTTCTTCGGTATAGGAAGAATATCAGCCAAGTGGGACACGATAGAGGGGTCCACAACTGCTGCTGCCGCTAGCTCCTTCAAGAACGCTTCAGTGCGGTTCAATTGGCGTCGAGATTGAGAGGATCCAACCACTCGTTGTCGAGTTATGGCGTCCTCAGCTTCGGCCCCAAGATTTGAGCTGAATGGAATGGCTTCTCCATCGATGGCGAAACCGAAATTTTCGGACAGGTCCAATACTTCCTTTTCACGCCGGATTTGTGCTGGAGTGTCCTTTAGATGTGGAGTTATAATGCCCCCGACATTCGTATCCACGAATTTTCCAGCCTTTCGACGTTTATCCCCAATATTTGACGGCACGTGGTCAGGGGGCAAGCTGGGGTCCTGAGCTTCACTCCTAGGTGATACACGGACGCTGGCGAGCCTTTCCGCGGTAGTAGATACCTCTTCTTCCAAGGCTTTAGGATCCGACGAGTCATCCTCAGAATTATCCTCTGTACCAACCTCAGAATTTGCTTCCTGAACAGATTCCTCGGCAGGCTCAACTCCAGACAGGCTAGGTGTTTCCACAGGGTCCTCAGGAACCTCGGCAGGCTTAGCAGGCTTAGAGCCAGCGGCTCCCTTGCCTTTAGAAGTACCCTTAGCCATAGTATTTGCTGGATAGTAAATCGATGTCAGACAGTCTAGAAGCAGTACACTACTGTTACTACTAAATAACTGAAAAATATGTAAACTTCGATGGAAATTACTAGGTTTCAAACTATATTAAGCTAAAATACAATTTAGTCAGTTAGGATTTAGCAGTGGTAGCTTGTGTAAGAATGATCGGGACTGCCTCTTGATAAAGCCTAAATATCCTCGATCACACAGGGCGTACCTCTAGCTGTTCTTTATTGAACAATTTTCACTAGAAGTACTAAATGTTCATGACCACTTGCCTAATTTGTAAATAGACATAATAACGTAAGTCACGTTAATACATTAGCTGATATAAATAAAGTTCCATCTGAAGAAAAGTTAAAAAAAAAAAAGACTTATTGGATTTTGGAGATTGGCGGGAGGACCAAAATCTATAAGTAGTAGTTCGGAGATTATAAAATTTAGTTTATAATATCGTACATCTACTAATGTCTCAAATAGGTCCAAGTAGACGAGTCATACCAAATACTCAGGCTATTGGAGCCATCAAAGTGAATTTAGAACACTTTGGAAATATTGGAAAAAGAGCTTGTACTATATTATTTAAAATACAAATAAAAACCAATGTATTATCTCAATTGATCTTGATATTTTAGACTGACCGGAGACCGTATTTCTACAAAATTCCCTATTTGCCACCTACTTCCTACGTGACTAAACTTTCTGATCTGCTTACCAACAGTGCAGAAAAGTGTTCAAACTTACTTACTAATGAAGAACAGCCTTTGGCTATTACCTTACCAAATAATAAACGTAAGGCGCCTACATCGGAAATGGTTACTGGACCAAATACTAAACGACATAGAGTACAACATGAGTCTTGAACTCGTACATATAGGCACATACTTACTCGATAAGTCATGACCGAAACCGTTTTTTACTTTGGGTTTCGCTTTACCAACTAGATCGTATCTTAACGTACGTTCGTAGTTCTAAAAGCTACTGGGGGGCTATGTAGAAATACGGCCTCCGGTCAGTCTAAAATATCAAGATCAATTGAGATAATACATTGGTTTTTATTTGTATTTTAAATAATTTAGTACAAGCTCTTTTTCTAATATTTCCAAAGTGTTCTAAATTCACTTTGATGGCTCCAATAGCCTGAGTATTTGGTATGACTGAAACCTAGTAATTTCCATCGAAGTTTACATCTGTACCAACCTCAGAGTTTGCTTCCCCAACAGTTTCCTCGGCAGGCTCAACTCCAGACAGGCTAGGTGTTTCCACAGGGATCTCAGGAACCTCGGCAGGCTTAGCAGGCTTAGAGCTAGCGGCTCCCTTGCCTTTAGAAGTACCCTTAGCCATAGTATTTGCTGGATAGTAAATCGATGTCAGACAGTCTAGAAGCAGTACACTACTGTAACTACCAAATAACTGAAAAAATATGTAAACTTCGATGGAAATTACTAGGTTTCAAACTATATTAAACTAAAATACAATTTAGTCAGTTAGGATTTAGCAGTGGTAGCTTGTGTAAGAATGATCGGGACTGCCTCTTGTTAAGAGCCTAAATATCCTCGATCACACAGGGCGTACCTCTAGCTGTTCTTTATTGAATAACTTTCACTCGAAGTACTAAGTGTTCATGACCACTTGCCTAATTTGTAAATAGACATAATAACGTAAGTCACGTTAATACATTAGCTGATATAAATAAAGTTCCATCTGAAGAAAAGTTAAAAAAAAAAAAAAGACTTATTGGATTTTGGAGATTGGCGGGAGGACCAAAATCTATAAGTAGTAGTTCGGAGATTATAAAATTTAGTTTATAATATCCTACATCTACTAATGTCTCAAATAGGTCCAAGTAGATGAAGTCATACCAAATACTCAGGCTATTGGAGCCATCAAAGTGAATTTAGAACACTTTGGAAATATTGGAAAAAGAGCTTGTACTAATTTTTTTAAAATACAAATAAAATTTAATGTATTATCTCAATTGATCTTGATTTTTAGCAGACCGGAGGCCGTATTTCTACAGTACTACTTCCAAATTTCGGTTCAAACCAAATCATCACGCTTGTTGGTTCCGCCTATGATCTTCCGATCCAGGACTGCCTCTTGTTGGAAATTACTAGGTTTCAAACTATATTAAACTAAAATACAATTTAGTCAGTTAGGATTTAGCAGTGGTAGCTTGTGTAAGAATGATCAGGACTGCCTCTTGTTAAGAGCCTAAATATCCTCGATCACATCCTCGACCGGATTACAGGGCGTACCTCTAGCTGTTCTTTATTGAATAATTTTCACTAGAAGTACTAAATGTTCATGACCACTTGCCTAATTTGTAAATAGACATAATAACGTAAGTCACGTTAATACATTAGCTGATATAAATAAAGTTCCATCTGAAGAAAAGTTAAAAAAAAAAAAAAGACTTATTGGATTTTGGAGATTGGCGGGAGGACCAAAATCTATAAGTAGTAGTTCGGAGATTATAAAATTTAGTTTATAATATCCTACATCTACTAATGTCTCAAATAGGTCCAAGTAGATGAGTCATACCAAATACTCAGGCTATTGGAGCCATCAAAGTGAATTTAGAACACTTTGGAAATATTGGAAAAAGAGCTTGTACTAATTATTTAAAATACAAATAAAACCAATGTATTATCTCAATTGATCTTGATATTTTAGACTGACCGGAGGCCGTATTTCTACATAGCCCCAGTAGCTTTTAGAACTACGAACGTACGTTAAGATACGATCTAGTTGGTAAAGCGAAAACCAAAGTAAAAAACGGTTTCGGTCATGACTTATCAGTAAGTATGTGCCTATATGTACGAGTTCAAGACTCATGTTGTACTCTATGTCGTTTAGTATTTGGTCAGTAACCATTTCCGATGTAGGCGCCTTACGTTTATTATTTGGTAAGGTAATAGCCAAAGGCTGTTCTTCATTAGTAAGTAAGTTTGAACAATTTTCTGCACTGTTGGTAAGCAGATCAGAAAGTTTAGTCACGTAGGAAGTAGGTGGCAAATAGGGAATTTCAGATCCGTCAGGGTTTGTAGTCACCTGAGGAAACCCTTTTCGTTTATCTCGTGTGTTCTTATGTAAACGCTTATTCCATTTCTTATTAAAGATACGAAGAAAGTCGCGAGATTCACGAAATGCATCGGAGGTTAGCCAAGCTACTGTCCCATCCATGAAACGGGTCTTGTAGTAAGTGTAACCGTCTTCGGATGTTTTATCAATTATATCTTTGACTTGTGACTCCATAACTGGTATATCAGAATCAAATGAGCGAGCGAATGAGAGTTCGGAGGTAGGGATACGGTGAGTGCCTAGATTGGTTGCGCTAGTACCATCAATGTTATTCACTTCGTAAGTATCACTCTTCTCATCATGGTAGGAAATAACAAAAGGTCCTATCGTCTTAGAAGAGAGTTCGGTAACGTTGGCGTTTCGATTTATAATGTTAACGTAATCGCCGACTTTGAACTGAACAATGTTCTTAGTGTTATTCCATCGGTCATACGCTTTAAGTAGGACGCGATTCTTGTGCTCAGTAAACAGGGGTAAACAACGTTCTGCATATGCTCGATCTTTTGTAGCCACGGGGTAGCGTGTTTCTCAGGCGCAGTTTTATCAAACGTTGCTTGTAATTCACTATAGCGGCCAAAGAAATAGTGAAACGGGAGTGTTCCAGTTTGAGGATTCATGCAGTTATTCATTTGAGTCTGAACCCATTTCAAATGATAAGGCCACATATCCTCAACGTCGTCTAGTGCGGTACGCAAGAGTTTCTTAAGTTCTCTATGACGTGTCTCATTTGCACCCTGCGTTTGAGGTTTGTAAGGAACACCACGCCTATGGGTCATGCCTGATACAGTATAAGTGCCTCCATTACGTCGGTACAAAACTCACTACCGTTATCAGAACATAGTACTCGGGGAAACCGAAGTCATTAAAGACGTGATAGCATAATTCTGCCACTGTTTGTGGACGTTTGTTCGGTATTGCATAAAGCAAGTTATAGCCCGAAGCCACACATAAAAATGACAGATATATACATCGCCAGTATGCTTGGATCGCGGGAGTTTAACCAAATCGACTATGACTCGGCGCATCGGTTGGTCTTCTGTCACACTTTTTTAGGGGTGCCCAACCGTATCGCTTGATCTGGTTCTTTTCACAATCAGTACAGCGTCGGTATACTTCACGTATGGTTTCTTTCAGCGCCGGGTGATCAAGCCCTGCACGAATAGCCATTTTATAAGTATGCTCATATGCTCGATGCGTTAAATTATGTATAATTTTAACTCTACTTTCGAGCTCCTCTAAGTCAGTCAGATTCTGCGTAACGCTGGCTGGATGAACCATAGTCCTGTTGGAAAGGGCAACCTCAGTATCAGGAGGGGTAGAGTCTGAGATACATAATTGACAACATTGGATTGTTGAAGTATCTTCTTCAGTTGTTTCGCAACTCCTGGCTGTTCTTTAAGCAGCGCTTTAAGTAGTTGAGTGCGAGCTTCAGGTTCTCTTAGAGTTTTGAGTCTTTGATCCATGGCCTTAGCTAGTTCCATGTTTTTTACGATCTAATGCCGTTTCAATCGGCATTACCTCGACTACAATCTTGTTGGGTGCATGTGTTGTACGAGTCTTGAGCTTTTGTTCAAACTCTTTGGACTCCTCTAGTTTAGCTAAGAATTCGGTTGAGGTTTCCACTTAGTGGTACCTGCAGGACCGATGCGACAAACATGGTGTGTTTCCAAGGCGTCTTCTTAATAGAATAGGATCCTGATACAAGAACGTGTCGGTTTCACGGTCGACATAAATAGGTTCGTCTTGAATCATATTAATTAAATCACGTATCCATGGGTCGGGTTACGTAAGGGACAACACAGCGTAATGGTAGATTTAGTAATATTAACATAATTTAACAACTGTGCGATAAGTTGACAAGGTGGGTTAGCCCACGCATTATGCTTTGATAAGTCAAGCTGAAATGCATCACCTTTAGGATGAGTCAACGACCTATATTCAGAAACCTGTTTGTTATGTTCTGCGGCGAACATATCAACAGTAAAATGGACCCCATCGTGATTGAGCGAGGTTAAACCATTTCTTATTTAGCATCAATCGGTTGCTA
>LUCW03002467.1:50000-55962 GCA_001586965.3 Sphaeroforma sirkka | reverse complement strand
TTTGGTTCACGTTGATGCAGATTTTTTTTTTTTTCGTGGTATTCGACTGCTGTGCGCCTGCTCGCGACAGCAATTAGTGTATGTGAAAATCTTTTTACATACGATTGTCTCGATCAAAGTTCTCATTATAGACTCTTTCTCGACTTCTTAAACGTGTTACTGACAAACGTAAAATACATTTTTTTTTTGAAATCCACAAATTCTAAAGTTACAAAGTAAATTGATATGTATTTGACGCCATGCAGCAGCTATTGGGCTAATTATATCCCTCTGAGGCTATATAAATTCAAGTTAATATTTGAGTTTGTATATGCCTCCTAAAACGACGAGGCTATGCTTTTATAAAGTTTACATGCAATATTGTAGCCTTCTTGTTCGTTTCAGAAAGTTACTATGTATATGTAAAACAAGCATGGTCCGCTGCGTCGGTATACAGATAATATTGTAGCTTTCTTGTCCTTACGAGGTTGTTAGTTATTTCCAACAAGGGTGACCCGTCACTTGCTGCATCATGCGGACCCGTCACTCGCTGCATCACGCGAGTGTATCTATTTGTGTTTGATTAGAAGAAGGCTATATGGTATTTATCTACTAAGCTTTTGTTGTGCTCAAATATTGGTATGAAAAACAAAACGAAACTAATATCAAAGAAGAGAACAAAAAGTCATAGCCTTCTGAAAATTAAATAAAAAAGTGTTTTTAAAAATAATAAAGAGTTCCATTTCATAGCCTTTTAATAAAATAGTAAATACAGGTTGGGTTTTGTAAAAAAACACAAAAAAACAACTGAACGGACACTTTTGGGCAGCGGAGGCCGGAGAGTAAAAGTCCCCAGCAGCAGAGTGACCCAGAGTCCCACTCTAGAGTAGAGAGTAGAGACTCTAGAGACCCATACTTTTCCCCACAACTGCCACCAGTCGAAGACAGCCTATAAAATTCTGCCTATCACATGTATTCAGTAAAAACAAATAAAAAGTGAAAATACGATGAAGCCAAAGGGTAAAGGCCCACAGCCCACAGCCCACAAGGCACCCACAGGCCACATTTCAGGGCCCAGGCCCAGTCCCCACAGCCACAGGACAGGTCAAGGTTTGTCTCGGAACTTGTACAAAAAATATAATGTCCGAAATGTGCGAACTGCGATGTGCAATTGTTTAAATAAAAAACAACGTTTAAATCGATATCGGTTGCTATGTGGTCGACGGTTATCAAAACGGCTCATTGGTAAATAGCTTCAAAGCATCTGAAAGCTTTTATTTCTAAAAAAATGAATGGCCCTCAAGCCAACGGGCCCTCAACAGGCCATCGTCCTTCACTTTTTATTTATTTAGTTATTTACTTTGTGCCATTGTGGTCCTTGTCAGTGTAGCTTTTTGATTTGGGCCTTCCTATTCAACATTTTAGAACAAACACGCTATTTTTAGATACATGATGGTAGTAAATAGAGAGAGATAGAGATGATTTTACTCGACTCTACTAGGCGTAAATAGTCTGTCAAAGACGGAGGAGGGGTTGTTTTGAGTTAAAAATATATCAAGTTGTAGTTTTTCTAGTACTATTTATGTATGAAATAAATCTGCTGGAATGCAACTTGCAATCGCCGTGTAACTCGCTTCATGACGACTGACTTTGATAATCTTATCCGATTATCACAATATATAACCACATCGACATCCAAGGAAAACTTTCAGTTCTGATCATAAAATCTAGAGTTGTCGGATTCGTATTTCGCGCAGGTTCATTATGAAGATTCAAAGCCCAATCGTCAAGCGCCGTGAGAAGAAGCTCGCTAGAAGGAAGTAAGTACTTAGTTTTAGCAACATGAACTATACAGAGTGAGGATTTATCGCTTGCTTCGTACATTTACACAATCTTTGTACTAATCATTAAGTACCATCGATACAGAGCCGAGTTCGAAGAAATTGAAGAGAGAACTATCGAAGGAGACGGTGATAACGCCGTACCGATTCCAGAAGATAGCTTCACGAAGAATATGAGAGAGTGTGGCGGTCTGATTCAAAATAACCCAAAATCAGAACAAGTTATCATTCGATACGATGCTCTGCCTCCCCAGCAAAGTCTAAGCCTACGTAAGTCATTTAGCGAATTCACTAAATTTACCTCACAGGAATTCCGAAATCGATTCAATTCTAGAATATGTATGCTTTGCATTGTTGCACATCTTCCGACCACATCGGACTCGGGTTTCCATCGCATCGAATTTCCCCCCTCACAATTCTCAAACTTATACCTCACTTGTCAAACTACAGTGCGCGATTCCTTCAGGCCACCGGCGCCGAAAGTTATCGAGGGTGAAACCAAAAGTGAGCAGGAGGCCAAAATGACTTGCAACGGTAGTGAATAGTTATTAAAGTGCTTCTAAATTGCTCTGTTTGGACATTGTCGCGATTGGCAACTCGCAATAGGTGGACGGAGAGAAAATTGTACACAGACAGATACGCCATACAGGGATTCACATATACTCCCCCAAACACACATAAATATATACATACGATCCCATTTATATATATATATATATATATATATATATATATATATATATATATATATATATATATATATACATATACATATATTGTATGCATATGCATATTCAACATACAAATATACAACAAAAATACATATATATACATATATGCGAATACATATATATGTATATTGTAATATATATTCATATTCATATATATATATATATATATATATATATATATATATATATATATATATATATATATATATATATATATATATATATATATATATATATATATATATGTATATATATATAACCACACACACACACGCACACACACACACACACATATATATATATATATATATATATATATATATATAAGAATAATCATAATAATAGTATAGTAACCAGAAGATTAATAATATAACAGTAGTATAATCTTATTTTGTTTACCGATTCGAGACTCAAAAGCCTGATTAGCGACTGAAATTTTTATGAGAGTAATATATGTTGCAACTGATTAGCGATTATATGAGTCAAATTGATTTTCTCTGGTTGGACTAGAGTGATATCCTTAATTACAACCATATATCGAAATGTACTCATGTAACAGAGTGATATCCTTAATTACAACCATATATCGAAATGTACTCATGTATTTAGATGGATTTCAAAAAATATATTTTGATGAGTCCATATTTCGGGAAAGACTTTACAGCTTACTATAGATTATCTCGAAACGCGGTATGGTATAATATACCAGATTCGTATATGTACACGGCTTGTTGACGTATGTGTATACATCATTTTCACGCCTACCACTCCCTGAAGGTATAGATATGTGCAAATATATGTATGTAGTAAATTTTTGGAGGATGTGCGCCGTATTATGTTTGACTAGTTTCGGATCTTGTGAAGTTGTGAATGTTATGTTCGAAGTTCAAAACTTCTTTAAACCAACATGAGTCTTCAGATAATATTATAATCATGACTCTCAGAGAGAGACGAGAGAAGTAAGAATTTTAAAATAAGGCTGGCATGTAAATCAAATGCAACATAGTCGAGGGGGGGTTTTTTTTTGGTTTTTAAAAATAAAATAAAACTTTTCACTTTTTTTTACTCTGGTTTATCAGAGTGCCAGTCTGTCTGCTCATTCTGAATATTGAGTCTTCACCCTCTGAGGGCGGCTCTGGCCTCCTGGCGCGCCTGTCGGTCTGCCGTCTGGCCCTCTTCGGTCTGAGACTGAAGAGTTTGAAACAGAAACTGGCGTACAATCATATAGTATGTATATACTATATTGTATGGACCTCTATGCCTAATTGGCAAATTGCCTATGGGAAAGAATTAAGATGTACACATACTGGAATAAAAGTACAACGTTTTACTTTTCCGGATACGATTTTTACGTGCAACGTTTGCATCATAATACTTGTGTTTTATTCCGAATGGAGTAAATATTTCAACAGGGTTTTCGAATTGTAACCTGACAACCATTTTGAGTTTTTCACATTATTGCTCTTGCTCGTCGCTCAACTCATTTTCGCTCTCACCACAGAGAGAGAGAGAGAGAGAGCACAGCCTGCACAGGTCACACACACACAGAGAGTCGACTACTTGAGTGCAGACAGCAGCCGTCAGCCGTGCAGCAAATTGCTTGAGTCTTAATTAACTGCATCACAGTGTCAAACTACATATCAACTGCGAGCGCGCTCCGAACACAACGCACTAAATAAATATCTCAAATTTCTCAAAAGTGATTATATATATATATATATATATATATATATATATATATATATATATATATATATATATATATATATATATATATATATATATATATAGCCTCTCCTTATAAGCCAGATCGCTGTGAGTATTCTATTGGTATCTTTGCATAAATAGTTAGCGTGCAATTGGAACGCTACTGCAATAGAGGTAAATAAATATATACTCACTGGTGCAGAGACAAGTCAAGACATTAAAATACGAATACAGTCTCCCAGACTCGTATATAGCTAAATATATAAAAGACACTTAAAGTTCTATGGAAAAATGAGGTCTCAAATTCAGACGATCACGGATCTACCCCGAGAATACTTGCAAGGTAAGCTCACAATTACCAAAACCTCTTCGCAGTTCAGTTTAACTTCAAGACAGCTTTCTAAATAAAACATTCAACAGATATTAAAAAAGCATTGCCAATAATTATGCCGTGATTTGCATCCGCAGGGAACGGGCTGAAGGGGAAAGTCGAGACCTGCAGTAGAGGATCGCTCCTATCAGATGGTATGTATTCTGCCACTATTAGCGTAAACCTTTTTTTTTTCAGGCGTGCTGGCCTTTTGGCGTACTGTAAAAAATTGTATCATAAATATTTGTACCGGCTATGCTCTACTTTCATCTCATCCAATTCATGTGGTCGTGCGCAGGCTATGTCTCTGATGCTGGCTATGTGGGCGATGAGTCAGAAGAAGACGCCTTCCCCGAGGCCTCCAATTTACCTCCGACACATCCAGCACACAATTCGATGAAAGACACCATCGCACCTAAGGTGAGAACTGAAGTGTGCTACATATGTACTCAAATCATCAATTTTCAAACAATTCAGCCTAAGCTATATATATATATATATATATATATATACACACATATATATATATATATATATATATATATATATATATATATATATATATATATATATGTTATATATATATACATACATACATATAGGATACGTTCATACACACATACGTTTATGCGTATGCATACATACATACATACATACATATGCGTATATATATATATATATATATATATATATATACATGCATGCATACATATATATATATATATATATATATATATATATATATATATATATATATATATATATATATATATATATATATATATCCAAACACACACACACACAACAAACACACACCACCCACCCCACCTGCACGCACGCACACAAAGATGCACACAAACACACACACACATGCACACACACACTACACACACACACACACACACACACACACACACATATATATATATATCTATATGTATGTATATCATGCACACACACACACACACACACACATCACACATATGTATATATATATATATATATATATATATATATATATATATATATATATATATATATATATATATATATATATATATATATATATAGGTTCTTTCCTTTTGTTGACATTGTATCGTGAAATCTACAGGTGGTGACTGAATCAAATGAAGTGGAAATTGACGAAACGGCTGCGTATGATCCAAAGCATGGCCCTCGAGTTGGAAAACGTCCTGCAAAGGTTCTTGTTCTGTCTAAGCAAGGGCCTTCTGAAAGGTGTGCTACAGGTTCATACAAGATTGTAATGTATAGGTGTCCATGGTTTGCTAACAATTTCGTGGACCTCTACACCATTGCAATTCTGTCAAAAAGTT
>LUCW03002467.1:7500-45000 GCA_001586965.3 Sphaeroforma sirkka | reverse complement strand
GAGAAGCGTACCGCACTAATCAAAATACTATACTGGGAACAATTGGTCCCACTGTGCCGATAGATACCCGACACTATGTGCTAGACTGGTAATGTACTCCTGCGCTATGGTGGAAAAATAAAATAAAATAACACACACGGAGGGCGGATATAGGAATGGTTCAAAGTAGGAAATGAATGAATAAATTTGAAGCTCAACTTACTCTGACTGCTCAGCGTCATGTATTGTCGACCGATTAAAGGTTGCTGCCAGGCAGACGTGTGTACCTAAAAGGCAAAAGAAATGATTTAAACGATAAGCGATTTTAGGACAGAGCTGGGCGAGGTAAAGCCAAGTGCGGTACCATAAAAGACAACAATGGTAATGGTTGCTTGATGGGGCTATAGCGTTGAAAATGGCATACGATCAGACTACAACAAGATACAAATACAAAAATATATCAGAAATCCAATGCCAATTCAAAGACGCGAAACTTAGAGAAACTGTAGATGCACACCTTGAAGCCATAGCACATTGGAGTATAGCGTGAGGGGAACTGCAGCGGTCGACACTCGGGAAAGGCAAAGAAAAGCATTTGTATCCAGCTGGTTCCGAAGTGAGCCCCTGTGAGAGCGATACATTTAAAGGTCAGTATTTGGCGAATTTCAAATCAAAAAATAATAATTTACACATAGCAGGCAAACTGATAGAAAGCGACCAGCCGCACCAGATAGCCAGAAAATTGGTCAACTATGAGGTGACAAATGAATACTATAATAACACCGATATGTAGTCATAGCCCCACATACCATCGAGATTAGACTGTTCGCTTAAAGTGATCTGTTCACAAAGCGGACATAGAACACGGACTCTATTCTGTTTGAGCGTATCTGTGCATTCCGGAAGAATAAAAGGCAAGAAGATAAAATGGCCAAGAAATCGGGTCAGTTATTCACAGTACTCGCAGAATTTATGCTCCAGTCTTCGCGTTGAGAATCTGTAGGTCTGTACAGGCCAATACATAACTATATTATATGCATAAAAAAAATACATTTATACATGGAAAGCACATACACACATACATAAAACAATATATAGATAGTTGACCTAAAATTTCCCAGCAAGGGTAGTCGCAAGAATTATATTATACTATATGCATAAAAAACATTATACAAATATGCTTGGAACGCACACACACACACACATATATACATACAAAATACACACGTACATAATATACATCCGTAAATGTGATACGGTTCAAAATTCGAACAGTAATTGCGATATAGTTCAAAACTCGGAACAGTTTCTCACTGTTCATCCCTACATGAAATCGAAATACAGCCAGACATTTCTTGATAATTGAGACAAGAATATGTATATGTTATGGTATACTATTGGTTACGGGTCTTGAATGAATATAATCGCGAATATCGAATTGTAAACTAAAATCAAAATCGCTCACGCATATGTTTCGATCACCGGAATGGTATGAGTTTTTAAAATTTACATTTGCTACTTTTGACATCCTAAACTCCAGATGGCAGGTAAATCGCAGAGTAACAAATCTGATACTAAGCAAGAAGTTTTTCCGTTGCAAGACTTTTCTTCATCAACACCACGTATATTCAAAACAGTGTTTAGACACTGGTCGGAATTAAGACCAATGTACCAGACACATCAAACTTCATTATGATTGTGTGATCACTTAGACTTACCTGTGAGCCCAGTAGGCAGCAAGGGATGATTGTTACACATTTGCGATCTACATCGGCCAAAGTCAGCTCTTTGATACTTCTCCAACTGGATATAACAAGTGCATGTGTTGATATAAAGCGATATTTGAGATATTGACGAATATGATATACGAGTATAACCCCGAAATAAATGAAGCTTCACACAACAGTGTCGTTTAATAGCCATCTGAGTATCTCATTGTTCGAGTAAACAACCCAAAACTAACCGAAATACGGCATACGTGAAAGTGGCCGCGCTATGACAACCAAACCGTTCAGGATATGCTTTCACAGATTTAATATAGGTACAAGTACCAAAACAATTCCTTACCATTTGTGCCAGCCCCCGAGTAGTTAATATATAGCGAGCATGGATGAGCCCATACAGCCTCTCCGCACTTTTCACCACGCGTGCGTACTGGTCCTGCGTCAAATCATCTAAATCCTCATCTAGCATGCAGGACAGTGCTTTCGAGTAGTTGTGTACCTGTCACAGGTGCAATTTGGAGTCACGATACCTGAGTATGAGCGCTTTCCACATCAGTGCGGTAACACACGAAAAAACCAATATAGATATCTGCCAGTCGAGAACATCCACAGGCGAGCAAGCAGCATTCCTTTGAACGCGAAAGTGGGAGTAAATGTTTGCCCACATGTGGTACCTGTGAATCACACAACAAACTTTTAGGGCACTTGCTACTCAAATTCTGCACTCCAGACTAGATATGATACAAATTGTGTGCACATACATGGTTTCGGGTACACAGAAACGAAATACAGTGTTAGTGTATATGTGCCACACTGGCTTGTACACGCGATCCGTTCTCGTAGTAGGTAGGGTATATGACATACATATGCATGCTCAAATACAAGTATGATTGGGCGTATACATGCATTAAAAATAGAAGTGTATGCATATGCATTAAACATTCATATTTGTAGAGGTAAATTGGATGCGTCAAGTAAACCATTCTTAGTTTGTGGGTACACGCATACATAAATCGATTTCCAACAGATTTTCGAAATACGAACATGAAAATTGTGACTTCTCAAGGCGAGTTGACAATGCTGTGTGTATTCCATTTAGTGAGATGATATCTACCAATGTTTTAGATGGATAACACACACACACACACACACACATATATATATATACTTGCAAATATCAAAAGTAAATATATGCTTGCAAATATCACAAATAAACATGAAATGTAATAAACAAAAAAATGCACACGAATAGACAAGCATATCAATCTAAATTTCGGGTTCCATAGTGGAAACTGACATACGAGCTAGTACATAAACGATTCCAACGCATAAAAACTATAACAAATATACAGAAATCTCATATGATGCATGGGCAGCTTATGTGTATATTATACGGTCAGATATAAACATACGAAGACAAAATACAAACAGACAGAACCATCAAACCATTTAAGCATGTATGGATACAAATCTATACACATGCATATTCTAAGTACCACAAAGTGCTGCTTATAACTATAGTGCAAATATTTATTTGACAAGGATTATATACGAATCGATGTATATGTAATATTTTTGCGCTTGTAAAGCCAAACACACGCATGTGATCCCGCACATGATACAATACATAAACGCGTAAATGTACAAATATACATATTCAAAGCATCTACGTGGATTATGGACGACAAATTGTACATAGTACAAGAAACGACGAAATAAACGTATACACACATATATTCCAAGGACATCTATATGGAATATGAAAGGCAAATTATCAATACGTCGCACATACAAAGCGCAATATCGTATATTTGTGGTTATATGTACGTATACGTGTGTTCCATTGATGTACAAAGCTTTTCAGGTGGTAATCATATTTCACACACACGATCAGAGCTTATACGCACAATGTAAACTGAAATGATCTGAGTCGATCATCTGTATTGGCTGAATTTGTAAACTATCTCAAAATAATCCGAGCACATCTTAGTACGCTTATATAGGTATGTCTTATACAATCTCGACAGTGAGTTCCACACTGTCAGTTCAATTGTGCATAAGCAGTCTTTCCATACATGTATCAGAAGCGTTGCACAATCCATATGATTACACGCACATATGTATATAACAGATCATACCCAGACATCGTAGTTGTAGAAAGTCGTTCTTAAATGTGCGCTTACTATATAAAACACACACACACACACACACACATATATATATTGCCATCCGTATGAAATGCTACATCATGCGTATGTGTGTGCACGTAATTTTCGCAATGTGGGACCGAAAACATTTTCTATATAACATCATACACACGGCCGTGCCCTTGCGTTCGAACTCTACACATACGCAATCATATATGCGTGTACAAGTACACGTAGCAGCAGAACATGTGTGCTGTAGACTTTCGAAAAGTATAGTTATCTATGGACACATGAAAACACAATGTTTACCAACGAAACAAACATGCTTGTACAATTATTATTAAAGGGTACTAGGACATCCAATCCCATTCAAATTATACTTAGGACTGCCTACGATCGACTTCAATTATACAAAATAAATATATAAAGTACAACGTGTACAACGAATATATATATATATATATATATATATATATATATATGTGGACAAAGTAAAACTAGCACCCACAATATATATACACCACACACACACACACACACATATATATATATATATATATAAATTGAAAATATAAACATATCCATGCATATATTTACTTGTACATGTACACTCATAAACATAAGTAGGAATACACTAGTTAAATATCGTAGAGCGATTGTGCTACACTGACCTTGTAGTGCTCACGGGTGTTAAATTGGAAAGGTCGCACTCAAAAATTTACCTGCGGTCGAAGACCAAAGAGATTGAAAGCATCCTCTATGTACGATTCTTCCACAGCACAGTAGAACTTGTTAGAGTTCTTGTGTATAAAGGTCTCAATCCAGGACGATGTGTCCGAGCTCAACGAGACGTCCATCTTTCGCCTCTTCGAACTATTATCTAGTGACGCGTGGTTGATTCTGGCCGCGGCTGCCGCTTTTAAAACTGCGCGATGGGACGTCGACGGGAATGCGGTTGTGGTGTTTGTGGGTGATTTACGTTGCCGTGAATTGTGGGTTGATTGTGCCGATGCTCGTAGATTTGCAGCAGCACGACGAAGATTGGCTGTCTGTCTATAATTATGTGCGTGTGCGCCTGGATCAATATCTGATTTTGGTTCAACTGGCTTCTTTGCTGCCAGTTTTCGTTGGGATTGATGTGTTGCACTATACACGACTTCTCGGTCACTTTCTTTGCGGAATACGCTCCTGTAATGTCGTTGTATTCTGTACAGAAAATTCGGAAAATTTATATCGAGTGCGTAGACATTTATACGTGCATTGGTATATGTTGACCTAAAGTGATTTAGACCACTACCATTCACTGACTTCGAATGGAAGAGTGTTCTCAGCGGAAAGAGAAACTGTGCTTCTCTAAACGAATTCATACACTTTATTTCCTAAAGTACATGACTATATGGTGTAACAGCGATTGCTCACTCTGAACCCTATGTTTGTTGATTTAGACTGGGAGGAACACTCGCATGTCTTGTATTAATTTCCTACCCTTTCAGCCCGTCCCCTGTTTACGTCGTGCGTTTTAGCCGCTGTAGTAGGATCAAGATAAATAAAACAAACCGGTTTGAATCATTTTCTTCAACGCGAGTGGATCAAAGTCCAAAAGTTCTTGATGATTCTGTGTCCTCAGATCAAACTCACTCACTCTCTCACAGACAGTCTCACACAGCTGGACAACAATTTCGCTTTCAGAGTCTCGGTCAATACCTACTTTCGCTCTGCCCTAATAAATTCAGGCCATAAAGGTTAAACCATTTTTTTTATACGCTGTTCAACCAGGGTTTATTGAGAAAAATCATCGGCATTTTGAAGTTTTTATATTTTAGGCAGCTGTGTGAGCGAGTGTGTGACACAGTACAGATCAGCTGAAACCTGATGGCCAGTTTTTATTTTTTTTAAAACAAGAAAAAAAAACATAAAAAAACATTGCCATATCACGCCACACGGTATTTATTTATTATGTAATGCCACATCTCTAAGTAGTAAAAATAACTAAATATTCGACAATGCCATATTTCAATTTCAGTAACAATATATTTAGCTAGGAACATATATTATACCAACTCATACATGGCTGATTACTACGATAGTAGTACAAACACAAGGTACTGCCGACATCAAACATGAAGCTGTATATTTAAACAACTATTTCATCATTTTGAATGTGTAGAAATGGTCATAAAAAGAGTAAGACTATACATCCAATAGTTTGGATAAATGATTACACGATGCTTTTTTTACATATATATTCTATGATGGTTTTTGTGCTAAGAAGCTCTGTCATTAAATATCATAATGACAACTGACGATAGCTACGACTTGACACACGTTGCGTTGCATGCTAATATTAAAACACTACATCAATCCAGAATCTCAAATACATCATACAAATCCATTGCAAATTAGACTATAGATTTGTTCTCCATCATAGCTAATATTAAACAATTCGATATGCGTCGGCAGAGAAAAACATATACTGTGTCAAGGCATAAAACACAATTAAACAAGAGTATAACGATATTCGTCACAAATTCCAAACAACTGTTTGTAGTGTCTGCAAGACTACGAACATGTAGTAAATAAGGTGGATGGCCGAACCAACTCGCGTAATAATACTAGGTTGTTTGATTTTAATGATTCATATTGTGATAAGTAGATGTACTATTTAGTAGATATCCGGAACGATTGCAAGTTCAAATCTTATATTGTTGGGTAAATTTTGTGACGGAACAAGCCAATCAATTGTGTCTACTACTAGAGGTCAGCACTTTTATCCAGCGTGCGGATTAGAGAAATAGGGCCAGGGAGTGACAATAAAGTTCTATAGTAATTTCTAAAAAGTGTACAAAAAAACAATCTCGAACGTTCGCCGGAATTTTAGGACAATATTAGTCCCAACAATCAGACCAGGGGGTGGAGTTTTATTTGGTTCTTGTTGTCTTAATATTCAAGGAATGTATGTAATCATAAAAATCTTATCCTATGAATCATCGCTCATATAATAAACAGCAATGGAATTTTGGAAGTAAACACGGGCATTATTCGATGTGTGTAATGTATATATATTCGTCAATAACGTCAACGATTGCACCACGGTCGAGGCAAATAGTAGGCATGAAAATCAAGCAGTCATGACCGAGGGTCGAAAAACCAAATTTGGGTCTATTAATGTGCATAGCGAGATATCTTTGTGCACGTCGCGTATATATTCGGTATATAGTTAGCGCTCGGCACTATGTCAAAGATGGAGTCACTCAAGGAACTCCCGAAAAAGATCGGAGACGGAACCAAGAAGTTCGGGGAAGGGACGAAAAAGATCGGTGAAAGTATATTCGATGGCACCAAGAAAATAGGTGAAATGACCTTGTCTGGCACTCGACGACAGTCGAGAACAGGTTTGCAAAGGACTGGTCTGAGCAGAGTCCTTCGGATCGATGAAGGGAACGGTCACAGCATGAGTAGCGTGCGTGGTTTAAACAATACTCAAAGAAACGCGTCAGCTTCCACTGCGGGGAAATCAAGAAATGTCTCTCAAAACCGTACCGAAGTAATTTCGACGGTAAACAGGAATGCACCTACCAATACCGACTGGGGTCGCAAAAATCCCCCGGGACGACCTAAACCACCAGCAAAACCTCCGCCGCCGAAGTATGTACAGAATCCAAAGTGTATTTCTAATCTATTTTTCAACTCGAGGTATACATTCGTATATATACACACACACACACACACACACACACATATATATATATAAATATCTAAGTAGATATATAAATATATATATTATATCTATAAACATACATACATAAACACACACACACACATTGCACACACATATATATATATATGTACATACATATATATATATATATGTATATACACATATGATATATATATATATATATATTATATATATATGCTATATAATATGTATTATATATATTATATGTATACATATATATATAATATATATATATATATATATGTATTATTACATGTTATGTATTGGATATTACGTTTATATATATTATATATAATATAATATTACATATATGTATATACATATATATTATATATATTATTATATGCATATTACATGGATCAATACGTTTTATTACCATACATAATATGCATACACATATATATACACATGCATAATAATAATAATATGTATGTATGCATATACATATTATATATGCTATTATTATTATACATATTGTATATTGTTATATAATATTATACATACATATTATTACATATTGCATGCATATATTATAATATTATGTATTATGTATATATATATATACATACATATATATATATATATATATTATATAATACTTAAATATATATATGCATATAATATACATTATATATATATATATATATATATAATATATATATATATATATATATATATATGTATATATAATTAAATAATTATATGTATATATACACGAATCTATATACGAATACACACACACACACACACACACATATATATATATGTATAAGTATGAATATATATATATATATATATATATATATATATATATATATATATATATTCGGATCATATATACTCGCACAGATTTCTAAATATCTGCAGTTGAATGTACATACATGCCTTACATCTGTATTGTTCATAGACTAAAGCCTTTGGGATTGTTATGTCAGTTAAGTGTTCATTGGTCTTCTGCGGGCATTGATCTCTCATTCTCTGTGGGATGCATCATTCATTTGCGAATGTAGCATTGTAAATAGAGTTGATAAATGAATGGTGCATATCCTTTTCCAGAATTTTTCTGTGAACATTCGCGTACTAGTGGGGATACATGGGCGGAATATCGTATATATTCGAGACACGTATGTATACAGCAATTGAGTTATAATAGCACACAATAATCAAGGTACGTAAAAGCTATGTCTTCCCTGTTCGGGAAAAATTCGCATCCTGTCTATTGACTTTTCTCAATCGCAAAAGGGTGGTGGTATCTTCAGACTACGAGCTCAAGTTGTTGAAAGGGGATATTCTGGATTTCGAACAAGATATCACTGAAGAAATCAAGGTACGAACCAAATATCTATTCGTATACACTATGTAGTTCAACTGGGCCAGTTGCTTACCTTTCATTGGTGAGATTATCTTGACATCTGCGTGCGAAATCGCCCCTGAAATGCCCTACTTTAAGTGAAGTAGTGGTCAATGGTCTATAACCTTATGCGACATCCTTCTTTTGCATTTTCGATAGCCTGACGGCACTTCGTACATATTATAAGAAAATTTCTCAAGTAGCCCACGTCATGGTTATACACTCACGGAAGATTGAATAGACTAAGCAAATAATACCCCTCCTACTTTGCTGAACCCACAGGAGCTGGCTGTAAGCGAACGCAACAGATTGCTTTCCAAGCTGAAGGACGTGAATCATTCAATGTTGAGCTACCAGATATCCCTGAATGAAAATGTATGCGCGACAGCTTACGGAGTGAAAGGGTTTCTTGAATCGGCTATATCTCGACTGAGTATAGAACCTCTTGTTATACACTTGTGCATACGCATGCACATTCGAGTAACGATGATTTTACATGTCGTTAGACCGCATGCACATGACCTGTTACAACTCCCGCCTTGTTCTTCACATGAATTCTCTTGTTAACGAGTCATACTCTTTGTCTTTTTTTTAGTTGGTTCTGAATATCACTAGTTGCGAGAGTCGTGATAGATGAAACGTTTGATTTGATTTGTTTCATGCCGAACTCTATTCCATGTACGAAGAACTTTTCTTGTGTACACTCATCGTCGTACATTGATCACATCGCACAGTTTCCCTTGGTGGATAGTCTGAATGACCTGCACGATCTAGGCACCTCTCCTCGAGTCTCCACACTGTCCTCCGTGAAGAGGCATTTGAAGCGATCTTCGTCGGTATGGACATAAAGCAAGTCAATTGGCACTTTTTTTTGCGTTTTCAAACACAGGCTTTATAAGTTTTTGCACCTAAAAATCTTCAATCTGTCAACAACCCATCATTATTTCAAAATAAGATAATCTGTATTGTTGCGATTGTTCCATATTCTTGCACTCCACACGCACCGGCGTACACCCCGGATCAACAATTTCTTATTTCATCCACATTTCAGGCCCAGGTGCAGTTCCCACGGCTATCGGCCACGTTTCATTCGAACAGGCATGATAAGGACACTGACTGGGTTGAGAAAGAACAAGCGCGAAGAAGACCGTCACTTCAATTGCCGCGGCGAGGCAGTCTGCTGACCGACGATACGATTGCGCAGACCGGGCTTTCACTCGCACCTCGAGATAGCATGCTGTTGCGGGGGCCATGGGGAAGTCCGAAGACTCGGCCAAGAGCAAGTTCAGCCACCGCGGTTAAAGGAGGTGAGGCCAGGTCGGTAGCCGATACTGGGGCTGTGGCACAGCCTGTTCCTTACCAGGTATATAAATTGTGCAACGGGTATTGTGGTCGTGATAGTACGCCTTGGTGGGTACTGGAAAGTATTGTGACCTTGGCGGCTGTACTTGAAGCTGCGTATCCTTGACGACGCACTTCACACTCTCATCAGTTGTTTTTAATTCCGTGTTATGTGCTTGCATCCTACGCACAGTCGTGCATTCGGTTTACGGTCATAACATTTCCACTCGTTACAGCCCACCCATGACTTTCCTAGAAAGCGACATAGCTTCGATGCATTACGTGACGGCAATAAGACCCCCCAAACGGATTTTTCGACAGCACCTTACGCGAAGGATATCGGAAATGAAAGTATGCCTAATGCACAATGCGAAAATTCTGCCACGGCTGGTGATACCTTTGATAAGAAAGAAGTCGAAGCAGGTCCACGAAATGTCTCTGAGGATGGAGATCGAACGAAGTATGCACATAACTGGGCAGGAGCTGAAAGGAAGTCAAGCCCGTCGTCGCAACCACTATCGAGTCCGGTGTATAGATTTGAAGGTAAAGAAGACAATGTTTCGGCATTTGCTGAAGACCAGGTTGAAAGTTGGAGCCTTGCTGATACTGAAGCGCGGGAGAGTGGAAGTCTAGATTCGAAAGGGCTCGATTTGCCCGAAAGTGACGGTGATGACAAGATGTTTTCTGATTTAGGAGAAACAAGTGAGCAGTCGAATGAGGCCAAACCTGATGACGTACGAGACACCAGTGATCAGGGTAGCTTAGACAGTGTGATACTGCACAGTAATCCTGGCACCTCTGCGCAACACCCCGAAGATGTGTGTAGCAGCAGACTACCGCGGTTCACTGTGGAAATACAAGATTTCAAAGGCGATCTCTGCAAAGAACAAATGGCTGACCATCAGACGCCAGACATCGGAGGGACTGTACCTTCGGACTTGAATGCGTCGGATTCAGGGTCTGTGAATTCAGTGAGATCCAACAAGCCCATGCCACCGAAACCGTATGCACGGGGTCATGCGCGGGCGACCGCCGAAGGTACAAAAGACGTTCCGATAATACAAACGCAGCAGCAAAAACAGGAGGCTGTCATACCAAATAGACTGCAGCGCACCAAGAGTCCCACGCCAGGCTCTTTCAGGAGAATAAGTGCGAGTGAGACAACACCACCGTCGAACACGGATGGGCCGCCATCGCCTAACATCTCGTACAGGATGCCCGTCACAGTGAAGCCGCAGAATTCACACTCGGCAAGACTTTCAAAACAACTGCGCCAGGCTGAGATAAGAGTATGTGCGAGGAAAAGCTATCATTTTTTATGAGTTTTATCTGTGCTGGAGGCATTTGCGAAGGGAAAAATCATTCGTGGAACGGAAAGTTGTTTACTGCACACACTTTGCACTTGTTCAGATATTCTACCACACTCTACGTGATCAGCCGAGAGTTGCATGTTTCGAGTGGTCAATCGGGCTATATGATCAAAGTGTTGAATTACGAGGTTCATTGCACTGACCTGGTGAATATACGCGCTTGTACGTACTCATCATACGAATAGATTAAAATGCTAGAGCTTTACGCTCGTTCGCTGGTTCTGAAGAATGTGGACCTCGAATTTCAAATGAAAGATTTGAAGGAAGTCGATACGACGGAAATATTCACAACCAAGGACGGGGCACTGATCATGGTATGCTGGTGGTTCAGTCACCACTTTTACAGTCGTAGAATTTACCATATCTCCACTCGCACAGATTTGATGTTGTGTAGTTATTTGTACTCTGCCATTGTATGCGTTATGCAATTTAGTTGTCCCGACGGTTGATATTCTCGATTTGATTGCTCATCAAATCCTTACAGTCAGAAGTCCACACAGCAAGCCCCACCGTCTCTCGCACTGTTACGGAAATGCAATCAGCTTCAAGCACACACAGCATCGTTGACTTCCAATATGATAGCGATACAGTTGGCTCCAACAGCACAGCTGAACTCAACAGGCAGTTTTCTGACCCTAAAACGGCTTCCAAACCCTTGCTATCACCACGTGGGAGTGCTGAGAGTGCGGAGAGCGAGGGCAGTCTCAGTTCCGGCCAACGTTCGCGCGTGGACAGCGTAGCGTCCACTAGTATGTACGTCACGCCTGTCAGTAGCATCTTGTCAAATATGTATGCCACGCCTGGGCTAACACCAGTGGCCACCGTGGATGGGTTGTCTGTAGATGCTTCGGTTGGTGCGAAACAAAGCCGGTCCAGCGACAAGATTTCTGTGCCGGACATGCTGAATGGCGCCGTCGAAGAATTGGGCTCTGGAGATGACATCAGCGATAAGATCGTTTGTACCTGTAGGAAGAACACTACTTTTAGTAAGCCAAAGCCGGATTTGCGACGTGGAACGGGCGCTGCACAGTCGCAGGCAAGCGATCAATCTAGTAGTCTCATCTCATCGCAAGCAAGCCTACGTGTCCTGCAAGCGCACCCAGGACTACAGCTGACGAGCCGAACTAACAGCGTGATGAGTTCACCGGGGAGTCACAGTCATTCAAACGACACCCTGTACTTCGACGCGCTGCACAACACCTCGACCAGTGACTTGTTGAAGTTAAATGCGGATGTGCAGGAGTTGTTTGATAACGGAGACTTAGATAACGTTTTGCACGGGATGGAGATCATCAAAACGGCGAAGCAGAATTTAGATACGATCGATATCGATAGAAATGATTTAGAAATTAATAACAAAACTACTGCTGTCCGCGAGGAGCCGGACAAAATGGGTTTAGTAGCTGCGATCAAGCAGCTGGCAGCAAAGAATCGGAACACCCGTAGCAACGAAGAGAAGAAGTTCAGTACTGCGAACCCAGCCGATGATGATGCACGCGCCAGGGATGAGTCCAGTAATATAAAAAGTACTAAAGGTGGTGAAGCCAGTCTGGACATGCACAGTGACATGAATAAGATTAATCTGAATAGCGAAGTGACCGCTGTATCGAGCGCGATGAAATTGTTATATGGGCTCAATCCTTTCTCGACCCGAGCCTCGGGTTCCAAAGATGGATCTGAGAAGAAATCGATTGAGAGTAGCGCTGCAAGCAGTAATGACAACTTACAAAAGTACATCAGAACTGATAAAAATGCAATTCCAGACACGGAGAAAGCTAGTGTCCCCCCGGCGAGTGCAGGTATAGCCAAAGGGTCGAGTGTGGACACAGTCGAGGTTGACAACAAACAGTTGGATAAGCGTACAAGCGACCTAACACTTCCAAACCCAGGCGTGAAGTTGATTGTCACTCCAATAGGGTTTGATGACGAGCCTAACAGTAAAGACGACGTAGAAAAGAATCTCTACAAGAGCGCAGATGCTGGTCCAGATACTGAGGGAAGAGAGCGACACGGCTCTCGAACAGAAGCGCCAGAAACATCGAATACAACCGTTGCAGTCGTACAACCAGCAAGCAGCAGGCAGAGGAAGAATGCCAGTACTGCTATTGACCACTTTGATGAAGATGGTTACGTACGTATGTACAATAACGTACAGCCAGACCCATTACAGGTGCTAGCTCAGTCGCAGGATGCAACCATGCATTCTCCCGAACTGTCACCATTGCTGAGTGCAGAAAAATCGCAAGCCAAAGCGCCTCAACTTGATGTCACGCACGTGACTAGTGCTGGCAGCAGTGATGGCTCAGGCACTGCATTCGCAAAGCCCTTAGCTCATATCGAGTCCCTGAGAACCAAAACTCGCCATGTAGTTCCGATTGTTAGTCATTTGGCTGACGTATCCGTACCTGGGGCCACTGGAGGAGCCAGTGACGACCCGACCTATGATACAGAAGGAACCGACGCAGGTACAGACTTAGTCCCACATGCTACGGAGCCCACAGAATCGGAAACTGGTGGCTCAGTGGATCAGTACAAACCCATAACAGGTGAGGTGTGTATGCTATCAGTGGCAGCTGCAGGTGCACAGGGATCGCTCGATACACAGCTATCAGAAGTACCAGCACAACCGCAGGGATGGACACTAATAGAATCACCACCGGACACACAGATAGAATCATCACCACCCCCGCAAATACAACTACCACAGCAAACACAATTAGAAGCACACTCGCCGCTCGAAACGGACGCACACACACCCCAACGCACAGAAGCAGAAATACTGGCACAGGTATCAGGAATTGATGACAAACCAGCGGTGGACTTAGACAATATGTTGGATGATAGACCAGAGGATAGTGCATCCGGTGTTGAAGTGGAAAGCTGGGAGCGATTGGATACGATTATGATCAAGTATAAAGCGGCGATGGCCAGCAAACTACCCATGCCCGAGTCTATACTGAAGAAACCTGGACCGAGGCGGAAGGAGGATCGTGGGAAAGACCCGGTGGTATGCTAGTGTGCCAGAGTACTATATGTGACGCATGACTACTATTTTTCTCCTTGCCTATTAATCGTGTTTATGACGCTCGCTTTGAATGCCAAATATGGATGCTGGTGCAGCCCGCCAGTATCGTGTGCGATCTCACATATATATATATATATATATATATATATATATATATATATATATATATATATATATATATATATGACTATATATATATATATATGTATGACTATACATTTTATTCAAGTATATGGGATATTTATTGAGGAAGTATTAAAAGTACGCACTTGTGCTGTAAATGTTGTTTATATCGAAGCAATCCATCACCACGTTTTGAGCTGAAACCGAGCACTATTTCTCTGCCTTTTGGGTTCACACAAACATCAATTCATCACAGCAATCCATCACCACTTTTGAGCTGAAACCGAGCACTATTTCTCTGCCTTTTGGGTTCACACAGCAATTCAATCCCTTGACCGTCTGGCTGGATGCTGCCTTGTATGGCGACATCGAGACGTGCAACAGTATGATAGCGGTAAGTCTGTATGTACACTCGTAGTCCGATGTGAATTATCCCACGTTCGACCGGGATGTCAGAAATCTTTGCTGATAATTCCATTCCAGTATCCTTTCTCTGCTTCATATCTTGCTCAAGCGCAATTCCTAACTAAGTCTCCGCTTCTGCTACCACAGTCTGTTGTGCGTTTGTGTGTACCGAAGTAAACTGATTGTACTAATCCAAATTGGTTGCGCTCTTGATTTCTATGAAACCATGTTGCCGCCCTGTGGATAAATCTTTTTTTTTTAAGTGATCGCAATACCACTCTATAGCTGTACATGATTATCCTGATTCGAACCGTCTGTATCGTTCCCTTTTCTCCGTGCCATGTGGTTTCTTAAGCCCAAATCGCTTCCGTAGTATCAGGCTGACTTGTGATTGCGAAGGCGACGTTCAGTATATTCAGGCATCATCGATCTGGTGTAATTGTGCATCGATGTGAATCCGGGGTCTGTCCGCATCTGTCCTCATCCACATTAACAGCGATACGAATATATATCCACACACACACACACACACACACACACACACACACACACACACACACACACACACACACACACACACACACACACACACACACACACACACACACACACACACACACACACACACACACACACACACACACACACACACACACACACACACACACACACACACACACACACACACACACACACACGCACACACACACACACACACACACACACACACACACACACACACACACACACACACACACACACACACACACACACACACACACACACACACACACATATATATATATATATATAACTTATACATGTCTACTTGTTACCAATATTAATACAAACTCAATGCTCTCGTTTGTCGCCATAGTCTGATGTGGATGTGGATTGGGCCAATAGTGATGGTCTGACGGCTCTACACAATGCGTGCTGCGGTGGCCACTGCGACATTGCGCTGTAAGTCCTTGATCTGCATTGCTATTAGAGGCATAGGTGCTTCTTTGATGTGGTTGAGTGCTTGGCCTGTGGAGACGACTGACTGAGTTTCTGATGTTGTGCAGGATTACGTGAAAGGCTGAAGGGTATGCTTGTACCGTCACGGTTGCATGCGTGAGCAGCAATTTGTGCTAGTATACCTACCATCATTGTTGTATGTGACCGACGTTCGTGGAAGGTAATGGCGCTAATCTAAGCGGACACATATCATCAATATAACATACTTCGTAGTATCTCCTCAATCGTCTTTATATTGTGAGTGTTTTTGCACTGCGGTTAGTCATTTGACCAGATTTCCGGACGCGAGCGTAGGTTGCGGGCATGCAAAAATGGTATCTTTTGTGCGCATATCTGAATATTAAATCCTGCTCACCTGTGCTTTAGCCTGCTTCTAGAGTCTGGCGCAAACCCTAATTGTCGAGACGTTGATGGATGGACACCTCTCCACGGTGCGGCGGCCTTTGAGGACGTAAGTGTACCAACACGACACTGTATGGTTCAATTGGACATCTAGCCAGTGTTGTCAATAGACGGAGGTGGATGCGTGGTTATGCGCGCTGTGGACACTGTCGGCAATTCATGCTGCTTTCCATTTTCTACTTGCCTAAAAATAGTCGAGTATTGTAGGCTGATAACGTGTTTATATTTAGCATTGGAGATCGGCTCTGTCTGCACGTGTCTGCACGTGCGTCAGAGACTGGTGCTATATCGCAGATAAATTCGAGTAAGCGGGGATCCTAGGTTTGGTCATGTTTTGCGTGCGTACGTATACTACAAACTGCAGATGAATGTTTGTGCATTACATACGCCTCGCAACACTCTCTGGGCCGCGTGAAGTACTGATAAATCATGGTGGTGATTTTAAATCGCATTACCCTTGCCCCACTTTTCTGACACAGGAACCTGTGATCGAGTGCCTACTTCATTACGGAGCAGTTATAAATATAGAAAACTCGGATGGCGATACCCCTATCTCTCTAGCTGTAAGTTTTGTTTTCGGCCTCTATACGTTTGGTGGCAGTCGCATTAGCATCCATAGAAGCTACTGCTATTGTTGCACATGTGTCTGTGCCCTTGAGCTTTTCTAAAAGCATCCGGTTCCTTCTACTGGAAGCTCGGTATACGTTCGTGAGCGGTGCGCGTGAGTGTAACAAAGTCGTTTTTACACTGGGTTCGACTATAGTTTTATTGGCCTTTCGCACCTGTATAATTGAATATCTTCTTCTCTATGTCTCTGTATCGTATTGGATACGCAGGCCTGGAGCATCCTGAAAGAGTTGTGATAAATCGTTTCTAGTTGCAAATAGTCGCGCCAGGCCAAGCGCCCTATGAATTCCCATTGATGCGTTGACTGAAATCCGGCCTTTATTTTTGATTGCTGTTATATGGTGATTACGTTCAACGCCATGCTAATGCCCTCGTACGCACATAATGTTCGGGACATTGTAGGAACACGAGAATATCAAGCGTCTACTCGAGAACCACGACGCGAAGAAGCACAGCTGCGATTACGCACGTGCTGCTTTCGCCTACACCCCACAGGTATGTGAGCATCGTGTACGATAGTAATTAGCCTCAGTCTAAGGTGCGCTTGAATCTGATGGTGGCTGCATTGCTTGTGGCACAGGGACGTGGTCTATGTGAGTGACTACTGTAATGGGCAACCAAGCGTGCACGGGTGGTATATTCTCCATGGTATCGCCTGCGTGCAGTGTATGCCTATTCGTCGCTCATAACGCCGAATACATATCCAACATATACATCATGCCATCACGCACTGGGAGTTTGCTACACGTAGCGCATGTTTGCACCGTATGGCCTATGGTTACGCAACCGCATACGGATGGCTCAAAATTCCGTTTAGTTCGCTCGAACAAGGCATACACAACACTATGCTCGATTGTCATTTGCAAGTTTGTTTTATAAAGCATGTTGACACGGGCGATGATTACTTCCGTGATACCGTACACTTAGAATCCCGATGAATTGGCCCTGGAGATTGGAGAAATAGTTGAAGTGGACCACAACAAGAACGAGAGTGCAGATTGGTGGTGGGTCACCAAATACGGCACGAACATACAGGGCTTCGCTTGTAGCCGGTTCCTCATTGCAATTAATATAGCCGACCTCCCTTATCCGAATCAATCTGAGGGAGTGCTTTCCGAAACAACTCGATTTCAAGAAAATCTACCACAGGAACTTGGAGATTAAACTTCGATGCTGTATTGCTGTAGATCTAACACAAAACCACAATATTTATGTCGGGTACGGTTTCACAAGTACTGCTCCTGGCGGCAAGTAACACACTGGAGAACGAATACACATGCGGGTCGGATTGTCGATCCTTATATATGGTACGAGAGATAATCCGACCTTTATGGCCCTCATCATCAACAACCGCGATAGTATCACAAGCAAGGGCCCTGCGCTGACAGTTCCATCTTTGGCCCTGCGCTGACAGTTCCATCATTTGCCATTACAGCAGAGCCTGAAATCAGTAGGCGAACACAAACACGCCACAAATTGATTGCCCGTGGACTATTATCGATAAAGTATAAACTAGTGATACACTGCTTCACTGTAATTAAAGTAGAACCATTTGTTTATATTTGTTTTGCCAATATTTCTCATCGCTTGAGAGGCACTCGCCGTCTGACACTTTCTCACTGTTGAGTTGATCATCGCTAAAGTCACTTAAACACTTAGTTTCACTATCGTCTCCAGTGACTATCTGACCTTTGCTCGCAGAATGTTGGTCTGAGAACTCTGCACCAGAATCTACTATACCCTGCCCAGTTTGTTGAACGTAATTTTGTGCGGATAAGACTACTTTGGGGACTTGTGCACTTTTCGTGAGAGCCTCGATCATCTCCTCGACAGTGTCGTATTCACAGCAGAATTGTTCCATCTCGGCGGGGGTGAATGTTCGTACAGCCGTGGCTAACGCCCTTGAAATGACTGATTTCTCCTTCTCTGATAAGGTACATGCGAAAAAGTGCTCAATCATCTCAAAACTCTCGATATCCCGAATGAATCCCAGGTGTATATTTAAATTTACCCGTCCAGGCCTGATCAATGCAGGATCCAGTTTTTCAGGGTGATTTGTGGTCATGATCACAATGCGGTCGACGCAATCCACGATACCGTCCAACACATTCAATAGACCCGCCAAATTTAACGCATCATTGCCAGACGTGAACATGCTTTCCCTCTTGGTTTTTGGGCCATTTGAGCTGATTAGATCACTAAGCGTTGCGACCGTCTCGTCTATATTGGATTTCGTGCTGCCCGACTCGTCTGTCTTACTATTGCGAGCGAAAACGATTTTGCTGGCACAGTCGATATCCTCAATAACGAAAACAACCTGCTTGAACTTAAGCTTCATTGGTAGGTCGTCCTGCTTGATAGTGTAGCACTGATCAAACATAGCATCCATCAACTCTTGATTAGTCGTGATTCTGGCCAGAGGTATACTAATTATATGCCGTTGCGTGTGCTGAGCCAATGCTTTAATCAGACTGGTCTTCCCCGTGCCAGGTGATCCGTGTAGTAACAGTGTCAGCCTCTTCGGATACGACCTAATAGCATACTTCCCCATCCTGTTCTTAAAGTGTGAGAGCAATCGCAACAATGCGGCTTTCTGTCGGAAGAACATGGCATCGAACGTCTTATCTTCGCTTAGTTCGTATCTCTTGTACAATATACCGTCATCGTCAATCGAATTCCCAGAAGAACCTTTCGGCCTCATGACATACATATATCGCGCAGTGTCTGCCTGGGCTGCAACATAAGATATATACCACTCGAATGCGGTGACCACAAACGCATCGACTTTTTGCTTGCCATCTCCGCCCTCACAACTAATTGTGAAAGTGATAGTTGTTTTCAAGACTTGTGAGCCTTTGTCTTTTTTCGCCGCCTTCACCCTCGTCATTCGCTTTATTCTGCATGTTGATTGTAACACCGTTGCCTACATCGACTGCAACGTTCAACAGGGGTTCCGTAACGATCTCGAACGCCTTAAGTTGACTGAGCTCGGAGCCGTCATAGTCACCATCATAAATATTGTCGTAAGAGTTGTGCCCCTGGGGTTTATCCGAAGGCTTCTCGACTAACTTAAACCGGCCGCCAGAGAAGGACAGATCACAATTTTTGGTTACGTATAGTAACAAGGCTTTTTGGAGCACTAAGTTATGTTGGTCAGAAGGGCTACAATAGCCATATTTATTTTGCATCGCCACGTGCTCGATATGGCGATGATAACTTCTCGGTGCGTTTTTAAATAGAAGCTCCCACACCATGCGACTGTAACGTGGAACATCCCGTATGTATGCGATGATAGTACTGAAGACAATCGGTATAATCAGACAAACCAGAAAATCAATAGTAGTATTTCCGCTGCGAAAGGCGTTCATCATGCCGAATTGAGCAGGGCCCAAGAGGCTTTCGATGTCGATCATAGTTGTATTCGTGTTAAATATTGGAATCGAAGCAGAGACAATTTGAGCTCTATCTATAAGTATTCTATTTTATGGTATACATTTCCACAAATATTTTGATATTTATATATTTTCAGTGTTAAAAAAGGGTGTATGTTTACTGTATACAGTGTATACACATCAACATGCGTGTGAAACGAATCAACGATCGAACGCCGTTATCGTGATCTGAAACTTTTCGTACAGATTTGCACCAAAGAGTGTACGCCAGAGGGTGACCCGGCACACAACCCCAACAGAGGACAAGCAATACAATACTGAAGATCTATTGGCCAATGGAACTAGGGTTCGCAGATCTGATGAGTCAAACGTACTCATTTGTTTTGCTCTTGATGGAATCTCTGATGTCACTCAGTCCGACAGTCCGACTGACACTCTTGACAGTTGACAGTGACGGGCGACATACCGACAGTCGCTGTGAGACATATATTTGTTTTGTTTCTAAAAAACCAAAAATACAAAACAAAACACAAATGTACTGACAGTCTGACATACAGTGTGACAAGTGACAACTGACAAGAGTGCGTACTAAAGCTCACTGAGTAAATAGTACATAACTCGTAAAAACGTTTAAAATCAACCTCTTTCCCGTTTATATACGTTAAATACCACATATTTTACAGTTTCAACAAAAAATAAAAAATAAAACGATTAGGAGCCTATGTTGTGTTCTTTGTTATTTTGTTTTAAAACAAAACAAAACAAGCAACGTTGAACTGCTCCGCTGTCCGACTATTGAATGACTGCATTCTGCAATCTGCGTTCTCATTCTGTAACAATGCAAAAATAGTTGTGCATGCTTGTATGCAGCCATGTACTGTGCACAGTCACATCATGTGCAATTGCTAACTATGCATGCACAATACAAATTACATACTTGGTGTTATAAATTTGGTTTTTTTAAAGATATATATATATATATATATATATGTATGAACAACAAAAAATATAACAAAATGCCAAATCATGCAATTATATTACATATAATATGATAAAAACCTGCATACATTTTATATATGATGTAATTGCATAAATATACACACATACATACACATACACACACACACATATATATACATAAAAAATGTATGTGAAATATGCACATACATGGATATATATATATATATATATATATATATATATATATATATATATATATATATATATACATATACATACATACATGCATATCCATATATATATATATATATATATATATATATATATGTATGTTTATAAACTCATTAATACATACATCCATCCAAATTATATATATAAATATATATGTATATATACATACATACATATATATATATGTATATATATATATATATATATATATATATATATATAATATATATATATATATATATATATATATAATATACATACATATGCATACTTACATACATACATATATATATATACATATAAGTTATATTGGAAGTACTTTCTGGTTGCAAGGACCAACAAATCCAGAGTGGAATGTATGTATCTTTTAATGTATATTAACGTGTAATAGCTGCTAGGAACTATGAAGACTGACCACTTTATGGTCTCGGCATATATATATATATATATGTATACACGTATAAACATTCATACACACACACATATATATATATATATATATATATATATATATATATATATGATAATACTAATAATAACAATAATAATAATGATAATAATAATGATAATAATAATAATAATAATATATATATATATGAATAGATATTTGTATTCTTGTATATATACATATATACATACATATATATATATATATATATATATATATATATATATATATATATATATATATATATATATATATATATATATATATATATATATATATATATATATATATATATGTATTTGTTTATATGAACGTATATGTGTATCGGTTTGGGGTATCCAAAGCTTCATTGCGCGGTTGACAGCCCCAGAATGGACCAAAATAGTCAGATACCTCATAACATCCCGTGCCAGAATTGACCAAATATCCATGAAACCCTCTGAATCAGTGACTAAAACTATCTCACAATCACGCATCTATTGTTGTAGTAGACAGACTATTATATTTAAAAAAAAGTTGACAGAGGATTTATTTACTTTATTATATAGTATGCACGACCCCATCCCATCATATCACGGATACAAATCTGTGTAGTGTTGCAACACGGTTTACCTGCTTCCTCTGAAGCCAACGTATTTGTGATAAACACACAAAGACACCAAATGAATATCGTTATTGATCTCACCATAATATGTCGACGGCTCGAAGTTTCTAAATTGAGTTTGATTCTGCTACGGCGATAGTCCGGCCAACTCACTTAAAGCCTTGAGCTTCGCCTCAGCTGAAGTGATATTACCAGTTATTGTGTTAATTTGATTCGTCCAGTCGGTTTCCTATTTTTGAGTGGAAATGTACTTGAATTTCTCAGTTTTATGCACACCGGTGGAACTTGCCAAAAGACATGTATATGGACTCGTACAACCTCATATGCATCGTTTCAAACTGTGTTCGCTGCTGACAAGCCCGTATCCTTCAAATTGCTGAGATATAAATCCAGACGCTAGCGATGGATGATTTCCGTTTAATAGAAGGAGAAACAATAGTACCACAAAGTATAAGAGTCTTGACCTGTGTGGTGTGCAAATAGCATACTTTGTATCAATGTACGCTTATTGGATATGTACGATACATGCAAACTCTCTGTTCAATACTGAATACCACGGGTTCTCTGTAAAACTTAAAAACAACGGTATTCGAAACGGGACAATACAAGATAACGCGAGTCCAACAGGCCACCCATTTGCCCTTCATTAAAATACACGATCACTCCACACATGTGCATACATGTACGCCTACGATCGGATAGGTACGCTAAGACCAGAATGATGTTACCTGACTGGCCATTCTATTTTTCCACCTCACGTCCTGTTCCAGCAGTCTCGCCTACAAGAAGCGCAGCGAGAGTAAGTAGATGCATACTATGACATTGGTGAAATTCAGCCTAAATACTCGCAATCGCTTTCCACAAGTTTCAGCCGTAGTTCGGCACAGCGAGACTATAATTATTTTAAAGTGAATCAGTAATATCAAATGAGGATGGATCGAGTGCGAAAGATATATCCCTGTGGGCTAAGACACTGCTGGTGAAGACAATTGACCAATTAAGTTCTGCTGACTGTGCACATACTTGCCAATCACTTTGCGACTTTTCTGTTTGTAGTTTCCAATCTGATTGCTGTCTGTAAAAGAATAAATATTGGAAGAACGGTGCGATATAGAATTATGTTCTTGAGCTTACGAACGCAATGTGCAAAGAAATTTGCCAACCAGAGTGGAATGGGCAACATTTCCTAATAGTAATATCTGAATTCAGATACATATATCCATAGGTGACACAATGACCAGTGTAACTCATATACATGCTGTTCGTGAACAAATGTAAAAATATGTCTTACACACACGTACACACATATATATATATATATATATATATATATATGTATACGTATACACGCACCCATACACATACATATACGTGTACACACATATATATATACATACACACACACACAGACGTACATATATATATATGCATACACACACACACACACACATACACGTATGGATGCACACACACACACAGGACATACATATATATGTCACATACACACACATGGATGCACATACGCACGTTATGGATGCACACACACACACGCACACATACGTACGTAATATATACGCACACACATGGATACACATACACACGTATAGATACACACACACACACATACACGCACACACACACACACACACACACACACACATATATATATATATATATATATCAAGCATAGATACACACACACACACACACACACATATATATATATATATGTAAATATACATACACATATATGTATATATACAAATATGTATATATTTCCACACACACACACACACTTGTATATACCAATATATATATATATAGTATAACAATTAAATGTGTGTTTTACAATGATTTACAGCTTGCAGACAAGACTTTCTACAGGCAGACATATGTAGATGCACGTATGTTTCGAACTGGACATACCCGATTGGTTTTAACGACGCTAAAGTGAGGGTATGTGTGATTCAATACCTTCTGTGTTCGCATATACTGGTACGTTCATTGCACACAGTTGCATCTGACTTCTTTGACCCACACAGATATATGCTTTGCCAGAGAGTACAAGTTATGTACAAGTATTGAAGTATTTCCAACACAAGCAATAATCGAGTACGAAGAATAAAGTAGAGAAGCAGTCAATCCTTAGGCATACCTTACAAACAGCTCAAATATAGCATCATTCGTATGTTTGACGGCCTCCACGACCTCACGGAACGCCAGTCGGCTGGACAAATCCGTATCTTGCTTTGTTGGAGTGCTACTTGCTGTGCAAACAAATTAACAAACACACGGCTATGTATGTGAGATTGGTTGCACCTACTACTCTACAGTTCGAATTCAATCCATACAATAAGTAGAATGGCGCGATTCCAGCATGTCTTACACACTATAGTCAAATCGTGGAACTTTTTTTTCACTTAAGCTGTCGGCTAAGTCTGGCCTTAGGTAGTTTCTTTGCCTTACGGAGATAGAGGCACTGTGATTTGGGGATGAATATACTGACACGATCAAACCTACGATACTTCTTCCCGCGACTGTCTAGTACAGTAGAACGAAAGCCATTTATATTTCTATCCCATTGCGAACTACATTCTAGTGAAGCTGATCGGTGCCAGCTATGTTACTCACCAACTGGTTCGTGATTCTGTAGGAAGGACTGTGACCGAGATCTAAGTTTTTGAAGCTCTTTCATGAGGCCCTCGGCCTTCGCCGCCTCCGCCATATGTTCAGAGCAAGTCCTCGCCCGTCAAGGCAGAATACGTTGTACTCACCAGTCTCTACTGCTCGCTAGTTCAGTTGGGGTATACACTCGACCCTAATTGTACCTTCAACAAAATACACGGGAAGTTATTTAACTGTTGTCATGACCCCCTCTCTAGAAAAGAAAGTAGAATAATAATAGGTCGAACTAATGTCCGAAGGATCTGTGGTGTGTAGTCGTGATCCTAAGTTCCTAACCTACTACGTTTCGCGCATCAGAACATATATTTAAATCAGTACTTTGTAGGTTCTGAGGTGGAAACTGCAATGTTGTAGCCGCCTAGCAAATAGAACATACGTGTAAACTGTAAATATACAAACAAACAAATAATGTCAAGGCTCTAAATAAGTACATATACGTACTACGTCCCGTTCACGTTAAACGTATACGCTGAGTATCTTAACGTGTTTACTGGTTTTGTTCAGGCCTGACCCGATATGGTATTTAAATAGCAACATAGGATAGTGGGCATTGGCTTTGGCTAAGTGGCCTGTGGCTTTCTCAAACGCAAATTAAGTTTTCGCGCGCGTAAATGCTCTGCACCGCTGCAATTGCCGCTGTTCTCCATCAAGCACCAACGTTTCTGACTACATACAATATCACGGATCAGCTGAGTGTAATCATTAATCAATTGGCCATAACAGTATACATCTGCATAAATATGCCATGTTTGCGACAGTTTTATGATACATTTGTTCAATAAAGTAAGTACAGACATACTACAGCCAACTGAACACATGTATGAGACAATATTTGTGTTTAATTTAAGATATAATAAAGCAAGTACAAACATACTACAGCCAACTGAACCAACGTGGGCTGTGTAGATTGTGAAGTATACACATAGGTAAAGTGTGTATATCACATGCAGATGATCGTGATATTTGATATATTGATGCGTAGTTTTGTATTCAGATACTCCAGACGTACATATGTGAATCATGTATCATGTATGAGCACATTCTACAATATGTGATGGATTATATTATAAACACAGTGTAATTGCATATGTGATGGATTGTATAAACATGCACACGTACCTCGACATTCTATTCAACTCGATATATACAGGATTATTCAGACACAGATATATATCTGAGTATATATTGAGAGTAATAAGCACACACACGTGTACACACACACACACACGTGTACACACACACACACACATACACACACACACACACACACACACACACAAACACACCCACACACACACAGGGATATATAAATATATGTAGGTGTTTTGAATTCATTCGGGTGTAGAGTACTCGTATTGACCCTTCGACTAAACCAAGTTACAGCATCACACGCACACACACACAGGGATATAAATATATGTAGGTGTTTTGAATTCATTCGGGTGTAGAGTACTCGTATTGATCCTTCGACTAAACCAAATTACAGCATCACACGCTGCGGACTTCTGAGGCACGTCGAGGCGCGCCAAGAAATATCGGCTATCATTTAATCTACAGGAACGTATACGGATAGATGAACGCTACGAATCTGTTGTTGTAGAGATTGGTCCATTGACTTTAACCTTTTTATTTCTAGAACGAAATATAATCAGAAGGGGGCTTGGGGAGTTCAACTCTTACTATCTCTCCAGCCAGGAAAGAAAGAAATACCATATTTTGTATTTCGGGTTAAAAGCAACTACAATGGCCATGTTTGCCGGTTGTAGTGTTCTACCAAACCAACTAGTTTGTGGAGTGGCTTGCGCCTACGGGCCGTATTCGCCGATAGCGATTTGCTTGATTATGTGGCGCCAATCCATTGGCGATTTTAACGGAATTACGCTGTCATCGTACAGCGCGTGCTAATACTATGAAGTGCTCCTAGATAGTAAATTTGTGAGCATATTTTCTACCAATAGTTATACACCTTATCTAAACCACCGGCGGTGGTCCACTTTGAGAAAGGCTCGATGTTGAATTAAGCCGAAGGCAACTCACACACGCTGTGTTTATGCCCGTCTGTATGTCATATGATCGTACGGCTCTACCTACTTCTCTCCGGGCAGGCTAGGTTTAACGTACTCTCGTGTGCTATCATAGAGTCCTCTTCGTTTGACGCCATGCTATCCGGGGATGAACGCTCGATAGACGCCGTCGGCGCTCGGAGATACGTGTCCAACCTATCGTCCTCAATGGTTCCTGCGTCTTCGTGGATCGTCGAGGATTTCTGCGAACAGTCTTGCGATGTTTGACTGAACGCCGAATCCGCTGTCACCCGGGATCGGTTTCGTGTCGACACTTGAGAATTGGACTGCGACAAAGCCTGCAGAAGAATTGATTTGGAACTTGTTTGTATACTGCCTGCACTCACAAAAAAAATACGGAGGGGAGAAGGACTGATCTCAAGTCTTTGTGAGATAGCATGCATTGCCAATAGTTTCCCATCGACTACACAGAAGATATACTGCACCTCGATAAGCAAACCATTGTACGTTATGCAGTCCACAATGTGAATTACAAGCCAGACAAAAAGGGCAGAAGCCCAGCTATGGAGCGAGGCACACCAGTCGACATAGGAAAACCAGGAAGTAGGTAGGTAGGTTTAAACGTGGACTATCTGTCATGTAGATGAGTACTGGCGTTCCCAGAAAGGCAGTTGAGTATATGATGACACACCACATACCCAAAGCACACTCGTCGTGTTAGTATACTTGCGATCCTCTACATATTCATGGGGGGCTTGGGAATTTAGAACCGAGAGTTTAAAATACCCGAAATGAGTCTAGCTCTAAACGCTGCCGACCAGATACTTTTTCCCACGTCGACCACTCTAAAGTGCATCCATAACATGACACAACAAACTTACAACAAACTTACAATCATGGAGTCGTCGTCGAGCGCATTCAAGACATTGGAGGATCCGAATGGCGGTGGGTCAACGGGACGTTGAAGATCGTCTTTAGTTTTGTTCGTGGTATCTTTCTTAGCCTCGGGCACCATGAAGATCTCGGTCTCGGTTTTCTGCGGATATGAATTGAAGGTATGTAACTAGCGTCAGCGATCCGCACGTATCGCTCTCAACCCACTATCGACAACTGTGGCAACCAATTTACGCAGACGACACACCAATGGTGATGCCTGTGAATTAAAACTAAATATACAGATACATATCTGCAACTCGAAAAGAGCCGCATGAATCCAGCTAGACATGCAAATCCATGGTAGACGTTTACAAACGTCGTTATAGTAGAGGATAGCGTATTTTTGCGTTGGAACAACCACACGGGAACACCACAGTCTCAGAATAAATATCTACGCAACAAAACAAAATAAAACAAGGCAGAGATCCCTTACGTCTAAGCGAACAGTCTGTGGGTAATTCGGGACGAATAACTCGGCAAACATGACAGCTAGTTCGAAGAATGCAGGTCGCTCGTTGGGATCAAAATGCCAACATCTCAGCATTATATCGTATACGTCCTGGGGTATAGAGCGAATGGAGGTATGTGCAGAGTAGTATGAATGTTCGGCAAGTTTTCACTTCACCATTTCCATTGGAAATATTAGCAACGACAAAAGGTATTACACTACTCTTGAAAATCGCATCTGCTCAATCAGAGGTAGATTCATTTGACAGCTGACGACAACAGCACTGTACTCGAAAACACAACACCAACCTGCGGACAGTTCAACGGCTTAGGCAGTCGTTTACCGTCACTCAGGAAAGCAAGGACAGCAAATATATTAAGTTGCCCCTCGTACGGTCGTTGTTCGGCGTTGGTGAAGATCTCCCACAGGGTAACTCCAAACGACCAGATATCGCTCTAACTGCTGTAGCGTTTCTATGACGACGAGAGATGTGATAGAACGGATTAGATGCATCCTCCCATTTGTAAGGCTGGATGTGAACCAAGTCTAACGCGATAGGGACAGATCAGAAGCAAGGACAGACACACGAGCCACGCGGACAATCCACATATGAGGCAGAACCAGGTTAGGCTCAATGGGCGCGGCTCGCAAATGTAAGACTATGCTAGAACGCGTTAGGATGCGAAGGTGTACAATTGGTCAAGATTCAGGTAAAAAAATTGAGCCATGACACACCTCGAGCAGAGCTCTGGGCGATGTCCAAGCTAAAGGCAGCATCCCGGCTCCATTCATCTCGTAGAATCCCTGCAGTTCAAGCGAGAGTGTAATTGGCTTAGCGAGCAGCAATAAATATAGAGGTTTCAATATCAGTTTGTGCTGTTGTGTATGATTTCTTGAACGGATCTTGCTACGACTTTCGTGTCAACACCCTTTTCGACTATTCAGAGTAAATCATTGGCAGTAGCGATGGCGGACGCGCCATATGTTAAATCGTCACTCGCCACAGGCTAACATCACTGGCCTACCATAACCGATCAGTATTGCCAGTGAATGCACAAGTACACGATCGCGTGACCCACACATCAAACTTACGTCTTCCGATATTTCTCGAGATAGCCCAAAATCTGCCACTTTCAGGAGAGGGAAGCCAAACGTGTCCTGAGGTACGTGTAAAAGGAGGCATTTTCGATAATAATAGATCATCCAGCAGCGAATCCAACTCAATGATGTGTTCCCAATCCAAAAATGCACTAAACGAAACAAAGACGCATCGAAGCAGCGTACCCCTATAGCTACACGAGTTGATATTGCTTGCCTCTCAATGGGCCGGTCAATCAAGGTAAAACCTAGGGTGTAACAACGAATCCTGCAATCCAGTAGGATGCAAAACATGCGAATGCGGGGCTGCAACGCTGTGTGCCTTCGACCACAAAGCCAGACGGGCAAATCGCAACTGAGAGGTGTTTCTCGTGGACGGCGATGCGATGCACGGATGCTTTTGATATATATATATATATATATATATATATATGGTGTCCTGGTGCAGCAACGGCACACATTGACATACCGACATGGGGCTGGTCAGCATGTAATTGCGAGTGGCTAAGTCTCTGTGCACTATGCCTACACTCGCCAGGTAGTTCATGCCCCGTGCTATCTGGAAGCAGGCGAAGAGCTTCTCAGCCTGGGTCACAATTGAGTCTCGCGCGCCCCTGCGCTCGAGTATATAAAAGCGTGTGTATGTGCATTGCACTGTGAGAAGGAAGGATAGATGACGATAACGGGAATGAACGCAGATCGGGTAAAAGACGTGCCATGTGTATGCATACGCATGAGTACTGAGAAGGGAATCGGGGAGTAATAATGCATAGCCCTGGCATATTTTGAGCACTGTGACGGTCGTATAGTTTAGAAGTGCATTGTTCACTGTGCAATGTGCGAATCCTTCAATAGATGCGTGCATGGTACAGAAAGGTGTGGGAAGCCTGTGCGATCAAACAAGCGCAGAAAATGAAAAAAAAAACGCCGAGTAATACATACTGAGAAATCAGGTATTTACAAAGATCTCCCATCGTCATCAAGTCCAGGATGATCGATAAAGGCGGCCCCTCCGAAAACCCAAGAGATCCCAGTACGTTCGGGTGGTCGAGCTTCAGAGTCTTCGTCTGAAGGTTGGGAAATAAATTTATGCAGCAGGGGTACGTTGAGTTATTACAGTCATACGCCATACGTCACACAGGAACACATACATCATCTGCGCGATGGCCACATCAGGGTGAGACCCCAACCACCCGACAGCCGCAAGCGCAAAGTTCTATACACTCTCATACCGCTTCGCCCATGAAGTCATCGTACGCTCTGTCAGTCAGCTCGTCTTTCGGTAGCAGCTCCTTGATCGCAATCGGCGATTGGAAGGTGCTGTACTCGCCTTCGCCCTTCACTACGCCACAGTACACCACGCCGAAATGCCCTCGGCCCAACTATTGGATCTTGGTAAGCCGATCAGGCGTAATGTCCTGTTGTCGGCGTTTGATCTGCTCCCGCACCTGGATGGCTCCGGGGTCGTTGATTTCTGGAGTGCAGTGTGCAAGGGTCCATTCGTGAAAAGCACACAAAAGCCGGCGACACAAACTGCGTGGATGTAATACGGACCGGGTTTCGCTCAGTACAAACAAACCAATCAAGGATATGCCTTTTTTCAACACATATATTGGGGCGATCTTACTGCAGCTAAGTACTAAGCTCCACTCGGTTCACGATCGATATGTACATTCGTTGTGAAGTGGCAACCGGATGCGAGCACTCTTATTGCGACTGGCGATGTTCTCAGTGTTCAATGCACCTCGTGATTTGAAATCACAGCAGGTGATGGAGGCGATTTGTAGCCAACAACGTCGCGCAGTGAACATCTTTAATACTTTGTACGGGCAAAGTATATGAGCTCAAAAGCAAGCGCGTGTATCGGCCAGCGCAGAGAAGCTTGCATGGCATGCAGCAGGCATGATAGCAATGTCAGAAGTTTGTATATAGATTTAGCATGTGTGTGTGAACTTGTATATACGTACACCCGCACACAGCAATGTACTTGCATATATACGGAACTGAACCGCGGCAAATGTGATTGTATACTAAATTTACACTTGTGCTTATGTTCTGACATGGGGTAGCAATTTGACGAAAAAAGTAGTGGAGCGAAAACGATGAAATGGAATACAAACTACTGTGTGAAATTCTTCGGACATAGTGACAGCATACACACATCCGCTTCGCATCTATTTGCCCTACATTTCAATTCCATAAGATGTGTGGCGGGTCTTGGCAAGCTGACTTGACAACATGACACCCTGTTCAACCAGCGCATCCTTGAAAGTACACACATCATACCAGCCAGGAAGCCTTAAATAAACACATCATACCAGCCAGGAAGCCTTAAATAAACACATCATACCAGCCAGAAAGCCTTCCGGAAGTAAGAGCAAAGAATTGATTACATTGTCGGCTCTCATTTTGTCGGCCTTTGCTATTTTGTACTGGCGGAATCGGTACGCACCAAACGCTGCGCCGCACAGCAACAGCGCGGCGGCTAAACTTAGCAGCACCACTGCCCACACAGGTAACCCTGGAAAGGACGGTACAAGAGAACGACCGAGCGCTTGTGAGCTTACATGGTACATATCAGAGAGATCAGACAGTCGGATGGAGAATAGCCACTCTTGTCTAACAACCAGAAACAAAAACACGTATAGAGCCAAATATTTGTCCTGCAAAATCGGAGCCGCTGGCATATTTTGAATATTTCCTCGATGCGACGCCTTGGTTGGAAATGAGATTTGTTAAAAGCACACGCTTGTCGCAGAAGAGTTCCGCAAAATTGTACCGGGCACATTCCATGAACAATACAATGGTGGGTATAAGACATTTAAGTATTCCAGCTACAATACTCCCACCGCAGATCAAATAATGGCACAAAAACAGACAGCAGGTGTATCATAGAAAGAACATATTTCTGAGTAGAACGTAAAACTTACTGCCGGTCGCATTCGTATTGGACTCCACATCGTAGACTGTGCCGTTGCCCACCTGCACACTCTCAACTTTCACCGGAAACGCCGCATTGTCCGCGAGTCTCGACATCAGTGTATTAGTCGCGCTCTGGGTGAAGCCAGTTTCCACCACTACACTCCCAGATGATGCGGATAAATACACCACATCACTGGGGTGGGGTACAAAGTGTAATAGTGTCAGAATGAAATAGCTGAGGTACGCGCCATAGCATGTGCAATGTACGCACACTGCCTCCACCTGGTTCAAAATTCGGCCTGTTTGATGAAGTAGTCGAATCCAATCGCGCTCATTCCTAGGGTGGTTGTCAAAACATGAACTAGGCTGTCGTTTGCTCGAAAGTATGCGAGAAGCCTGAACATGAGTATAGGTCTCACTAAAACGTCGGAAGGGTCCTAACATGCCCGAGATATGGCGGGTAGTGGTTATGTAATTCGTTAAAATGTGGAAAGCGACAACCACCATACAGAGAGTATGTGTTATGACTGGAGGATAAGAAATGGCAAGCAATAGGCATAATATAATATCAGTTGCCAAGAAGGTGTTCACTACAAATGTATTTCGTGATATTTGTTTTCGCGTACCCAGTGCACACTTACAATCTCGAGTGCCACGATCGTCTAATTCTCAGAACCACAGGCAAACTACAGCTTAGCAATGTACTCGATCTACAACTCGATCAGCACACATACGCAACACGAAAGCACAAAGTCATCTCAACCGACAGAAGGCTATTAGAACTGCAGAACGTCTGTTTATAAGCATACACATACGATGGATCCGTATTCAGATAAACCGCCATGTCATAAGCGAATGTAGCACCGCTCTCCTCGGTCCAGGAGTCATAGTCCCCATCAAGCACAAAGATCACCAGCACCAGCTCACAAGCACCCCCTACAAAGGCCGGTGCGCATCCTTGACAGACCGTATCCGCCGTCGCCGTGCACTGGGAAACCAGCTCTAAGCAGTTTTGATATCCGCTACATGGTTTGCACACCCGATTGCTCGTGGGTGTTGCCGGTGTCCGTTGGTACTCGGACGCGTCGCATACTGTGAGATCGTAGCATATGGTATCGCTCGTGTCTGTGGCAAGCTGAGCCGTGTATTGCACAGGGCTGCATATCTGTATTGGGGTCGGACAGTCCAAAAAAAAGAAGACGACGCGAAGGTCAGTAAATATGGCGCATAATAGGCGTTGAACTCGTACATCGCCTGTCGTTAATTGCTTAAAACGATGGAAGGTAAGACCTTTGAAAGAACAAATTGCCGTTTGGTAGTTTTCAGTCTTATACGATTCGTAAAACAAAAGGACATCTTAGGCTTGGCCCGATACAACTCGCAACAAGGGGCTTTTGTTGGTATCCATCAAAATGATAGTAAGTGGTAAATGATCATGCAGCAAATTGAACGCGTCACGTACCGTTTTCGGATGGCATTGGTGGGTGGTGGTGTTCATATAGAACTCGCTATGGCAGACGTCGCAAATAATGCCCTTAGAGAAGTCTGTGGTGGAGAACTCACAGTACACACTCGAGATGTCCACCTCGGTGCAGCCTACCGGAACCTTACACAATTCCTCGCACTTGGCTCCGGTATATCCTGGCGGGCAGTCACATACTACCTGGCTGGTGGCCGTGCACGCTTGAACCACCTCGCCAGCCCCACATTCCCCACAAGCCGCACAGCTGACTACGGTCTCACGTGAATCGAGGAAGTGGCCGTCGCTACATGCGGTGCACATGCTACCCGTCGTGCTGGCGTCGTAACTGTACATGCAGCTGGTGGTGTCCCCTTCAGCACAGTTGGCAGGTAGTTCGCACTATGAATCGACAACCGAGTAATAAGTACGGTTTGGAATTAAACGCCCATACAGTGTTTTCGGCAGAGCCATACGCTACGTTTTACCTGCATCGTATTTATTCTTTCTCGCCCTACGTAAAAACCGGACGTACAAAACTGCGAACACGCACAGCAGAAGCAAAAAGACGTTGCAAAATTCCTACCAACCCCACACTAAAATTTGCTCACCGGTTCTTTGCAATTGACACCGGTGTATCCCTTTGCACATTGACATATCGTGTCAGATGTGGGTGTGCATTCGGCAGCAATTTCGCCGTCGCCACACGCATGACACGGGTGGCAACCATCGTGGCTGAGAAAGTTACCCTCATCGCACTTGCAAGCGACAGATCTGGTATTGGGTGAGTATACACACTGTATGCATATGGTATTTTTTTCCGGATAAAAAATGAGCTCAGGTGCCAGGGTAGTGGAGAAAAGCTATAGACACACCACATTGACGCTAATAGTTATACTCGCGTGCTGCCGTGCCAGCCTGGCGTACGATAGGTACCTCGAACCACAATGCGAAGCAGAGACTATACGGTATGTCCGTAATGGTTCCCCTACCTGTTCATTTACACCGCAAGTTTCCCTGATGAGGCTCTCAGCCCACTCGCAATCACAGGGGTCGTCCACGTCAGTCTCACACCCACGATTGTCTGCAACGGCGATCGAGGGGCAGTACCCTTGGCCAAGATTGTTGCTAAAAACGTCACTGTATAATTGGATATATATGCGACGCACTATTACAATGTATACTAGCGCCAAGCCTAGTATTTTGGCATCAAAAACTGGGACCAGTGGGTTTTGATAACCGCAGAAACTAGGACCATGCTGTGGTAATCAGAGCGCGGCTCGATAATGTAATCAAATCTACCAGCGCACCATAAACGCGCCACGTGTGCACTTTATGATGAATGAAACGCTAGAAATACAGTACCTCCGATGAGCGTCTTGCACAGCAAGGGAAAGTGACTCCAGAGACAGTCCCGCGCCGTTCTCAGCCCGGTTGCAGTATATCCTGCTATCGTCCACTGCTAAGATATTTTTAACCTGTAAACACGTGGGTGTGAATACACGGTTGAATATCTGGAATCGAATCCCTAAGTTCGCGCTGAAAATCCTAATTCCTGCTAGATGTATAACCACGGAACCAAAGGCAAAAGCGTGACTCGTGACGATCACAATAAACGGGCACATTACATGCGAGTTGTTTAAGAGAAGCCGACTGAAGAAGCGAATACATAAAACACCGACCTCCAGCCCTCCGCCACTGATGTCGGCTTGGTTGTTGCTGATGATCGACCGGATCACCCACATGTTATCTCCTCCTAGAACAGCCCCTCCTTTCTATAAAAGATCCAGAAAATAGAAGGCAATGTTCGTTGAGACTGGTAGTGAATATATGTCTGCAAAGAATCTCGGCGTCCAGGAGTCTAGCACTCATCATCGAGAGCCGTGCACAAGAACAACTTCACAGTTCTCGCTTGCTGTCCTGATATCTTGAACAAGTCAAAAGTAAAGCACTTTTTAAGCATAGATGCTTCAGGCATGTCCCAAAAAAAAAATGAAAAGCGTCACAACAGAATTTTCATAGCCCCGTGTTCCTTTCGATAACGAGCAGCATCTGACAAAAAAAAGTGTGCAATTTTTTTATACCTCGACACTTAACTCCACAATTGTTCGCCATCATACATTGCAACAACTGCTACATACTAGAAGCGCAGTGTTGCCCGTGAGCTGCGTGTTATTGATATGGACCAATCCTCCAATGAATGCGAATCCTCCGTCTCCGTCCGCAACATTTCCCATGGCTGTAACATTATCTAGTATCGCGTTGCCTTACAGGTAGAAAAAACAGCAAGTAATATTATGTTTGTTAGTCTTGTCCATGCAGATCATTCGAGAGACTGTTCCAAATCAGCTTATAGGTTGGCATATGTAGACTAGTTGTTTCATCTCAATTCACAAGCGATAGGGCGATAGCCAATTAATAGAAATACAATACTCTGGCATTCAATTTTGCCAGTGATTGTTGTGAAGAAGTAAAATCACAATACGCGCCTACCAAAAGTTGATCAAAAGCACATAATTATTACATTTGACATTGACCCCCCAATTATAAAAACTGGCGGAAGAGCTTTCTCAATACATTTTATGTCCTACACAAGCCTCGGATGGAGACATTGTGCTTCGTACCCAAGACTAGCGTACAACGCAGCTACCCGATCTCTACGTCGCACTCAACAGTACACATGTACGACTGAGAAGTGTGCGTGTTATACTAAGGGCTATACTGCATATGTACACTTCCAAGCTGGAAACACAATAAGTTGCTGGTGCCTACCAGTTCCGGAGTACAGGGCACCTCCGTCAGTGTCACCTGTAGCTCGGTTGTCGTTGAAAGTGGAATGCGTAATTGCCATGTAGCCGGATCGCGAGCCGATGCACCCTCCCCCCAATGGACGGTCGACGCCATACATTTCTTGGTAGTTTTCGAAACTGGGATCGATCTGTGTCATCGTTATTACGAGAAGAAAGGATTCAGATTTGTGCTGAACTGGAGAATAGCATCGATGAGGTTCACAGTTCTAATTCATACCCAAAATATGAGC